>JAVQKG010186381.1:0-14004 GCA_036025885.1 Hypseleotris bucephala
AGGGTCTAAGGACAGAATATTACCGCGATGAAGGGTCTAAGGACAGAATATTACCGCGATGGAGGGTCTAAGGACAGAATATTACCGCGATGGAGGGTCTAAGGACAGAATATTACCGCGATGAAGGGTTTAAGGACAGGGGATGTGCTGGGACAGTCCTTTTGTTTGTGTGTTCTTTAACTGTACATTCATGTTGTTCATTACTGAATCTGTTTGTTTATTTACACCTCTTTCTGTAAAGTCCTCTGAGACAACTCTGTTATGATATAGGGTTATACAAATAAACTTGATTTGATTTGATACTTAAGTAAATGTAACGGATTACTAAGCTCTGACTATTCAAAATCAAAGGTCAGAGAAATCCATTGTGTGAGTTATGACATATGTTTTGTCTAGGACGGTCTCCTCTGTTTTTGTGAGATGTAAAAACCATGCCTTCTGATGTGAGGTCTGTAGATATATCTGTAGTATTGTTGTAGATATAAGTCAGATAGACTCCTGTGATGTTGGTCAGGGCGTGTGTGTGTGTGGCTGTGTGTGTGCATGTGTGTGTGTGTGTACCTGTGTGCTTCTGTCCCATACAAAACATAGGCTTATCAACAACCATTTACCCTGGATATCACTGTTTAAGTCTAAAGATATGATGTCACCAACGCATCAGACTACGTTGTTTAGCTGCAGCATTTTGGATGTATTTTATTCTTTCCTTTTTACTTAAACAAAACACTAACTCATTAAAAAGGCCCTACATTAACACGAGGAGTACATGCAGACTCCATTCAGAGAGTTGTACACAACAAGGAGAGCACAACACTAAGGCAGCTATAACAAAGTAGGAAAAGTCCATATTTTCTGCAATAAATATTATACTTTACTAATTATTTACACGGATGAGACAAAACATAACTACTATTTGACTCTGCAGGAGATCTAATTTGACTCTTTTACATAAAGACATTCTACAAAACCACTTACACTTGCCCTGGTGGAGGTCTGCAATATCTGAGTACTTTCTAGTTAATTCCTTAAACATGCCTGAATGAAACAAAACTCATCTTTGTGAATGTGTTTGAGGCAGAAACAACATTAGAACATGGTTAAAAGATCAGAAACGTCCATTTAAACTCATATGGGACTTTTAACATCGTCCATGGGGCTAGACTTATATCAGTGAACTTTGTCAGACTAATATGCAGCTTTAATTATAACATATAGATATTTCTAAGTTGATATTTGTGACTGAAGTCCTGTAGATGTTGTGTCAGAGGTCTATTTTCACAGGTTCCTGACAGACCACAGGTGGATATCTCATTCACATGTGGAGGACTCTGGAATGTCCCAAAACAAATGTAATGTCTTTAACTGTTGGAGAAAACACTATTCTGTCCAGAGTGTGTGTGTATTTGTTAGTGTGTAGTGAATTATGAAAAGTGTGCGTTTGTGTACGGGTGTGTCTGTGTGCTGTGTGTTAGTGTTACTGATACAGTGTGTGTGTGCATGCGTGCTTGTACGTGTACGCGTGTATGTGTGTGTTAGTGTGTGTGTGCGTGTCCGTGTGTGTTTGTGTGCATGTATCTGTGTGTGTATGTGTGTGTCTGTGTGTTTGTAACAGTGTGGTGAATGAGCTGAGGACAAGTCTAGACGAGACAGAGGTCACAAATGGTGTTTTCATTTTCAGTAAATATTGAAGAACATGCTCCATCTACCTTCTGTTCAGTCTTAACCAAATATGAACTTTTTAACCCTATTCACAAGTGGATTTTGTAATAAATATATATGGAAAAATGTGACAGGAGACAGAAAAGAAAAAAATCAGAGGCCCAAGCATCGAGACTTGTGGCATACCTCACACTATTAATGGTAATTCTAGTAGTAATGACTATAAGTTCATATTTGTTGCACTTGTTCTTAAGGAAAAGTAAATAGTTGACAATTTCTGGTGTGGCATTTAGACAGTTTAACTTACATACATGTAGCTTCATATTTACCGTGTCATTGTTTTAATAAAAAAATGCTATTATTTTCAGACCTCGAGCTAATAACTTTTTAGGGATTTGGGAAGCATTTTTATCGCTCAGTAAGTTAAAATGCACGGTGATTTAAGAAAAAAATATATGTGCCCCACTTTTTGGATGTACACATCAACCTAATCTAAACACTTGACTATGCTGCCGCTGCTAGCCATCTCACGCGTAATCTTTACCACTACATTCAGTTATGAGCTAAATATCTTGCAATAGTTTACATAGTTTGCTTGTAAATAAAGATGAAAGCGGCACTTGCACTAATCCATGGGTCACATGAACAACGATGCGCAGCTTAAGTTAGCCTGTTACTGCCTTTTATTACAATACAGTTTTTACGAAATCGCACGGCTTGCATGTTCACTTACCTTCACGCTGTAAGGTCTTGTGTGAATAATTCAAACATGAAGCAGTCTGCAGGGAACTGTCTGTGGTTTTTCTGTGTTTTGTTGTCGGATCACCTTTACCCCACTACTGCGTGCTTCAGCCGGAAGACTGGACTGCGCATGCGCAAGACAACACACTTGACCTATTGTTGTGTATTGATTTTTCTACAACATATGACTAGATAGTTGTCTTTTTTCTATTAAGTCTATATACGTAATCTGTTTATTTAGTGTTTGCAAAACTAGATGTACCTGTCCCCAACTGCTCTTCTCCATAAAGATAATATTGTTTTTTATGTGAAGGAGGGGGTGTTAGGAGACTCCTCTCTGTGTGACCTAGAATGACCCCAATCCCCAAAATCTTTGTTGGTCAAGAAAATATGAAATTACTAGATTATTTACTGTCACTGATTAAGTAAAATTAAAGTCCAATATTGATGCTTACCGAGATATTTTGTTAAATTTGTTCATTTATGTTTTGGTTAAATAGGCAACAAAAATATAAACAGAAACTATATTTGTTATAATGTAATTTTATTGTGTTTATTACATTTTTGTTGTAGGCTACAGAAATAAAAATATCAACAGTCAAAAAGTCGATCTGTAGAGGCATAAAAACAATGTGAAGATAAGAAACAACAAATGCATGTGAGCTGTTAAACAAATTATTACATTAGGCTACATTTAAAAAAGAATATTCAAGTTTAATATTGTTATTACTGTTGCATTAGTAACCTATTTATTAACCGGTTTGTATTGCATCGTCATTATTTATATTAATTATTGATTTAAAAAAAAACTTTTACATGCCATATTTGCCAATGACTTCCTTGGCCAGGGTAATGTAGGTTGTCATGGCATCATCCTTGGACATTCCTGGTAAACAGAAGAGTTGATACCTTTTTCTGAAAATTACACAGAAATTAAATTTACCTTTTCTGGAGTTCCAAGCGTCCCACTTCGCTTTTCCTTTTAAGTCTGTCATGCCCGGTTTATCTACAAACATAAAAGCACACTTAAAGGTGTAGTCCATAAGTTTCCTAATTTTTTTTTTAATCTGACCCTGTCCTATGATGTAAAGTAGGTAATCTGTCAGAACTATTTACATTTAGTCCCTCCCCTGGTCTCTACAGCAACATCAGATTAGACTTTATTCACATTATTTTTATTCAGATTTCATTCATAATTTAACATGAAGCATCTCTCGATACTAAAATGAACAGAAAAATGTATTACCTTAGGAGACAAAGTTGAAGAAGGTTTAAATCAGTCATCTGATCCAGATGACATATTTAAACCTTCTTCAACTTTGATTCGACTACCTGGATAAAAGAATGAACCTTCACAGAAAAAAATACCTTAGGAGACATTTTATCGGATTTAGATTAGACTTTGCGGATTACCACTTTTATCAATGGAAGTTGAGTTTTACTTTAGTCCCTCCCCTGGCCTCTATAGACTACAGACAACCTACTTTAGATTATATAACAGGGTCAGGTAATCAATTTTAAGCATTATTTTATTTTTCTTATTTTATGAAACGTACAGACTATAGAGCAGTAAACCTAGGCTACATAATTGACTATATGCTCTCTTACATACCAATGTCGATGTCTCCAACGACTGACTGTTTGTAAAGGCCGTACAGCTCCAGCAGCTCCTGGTCTGTGGGCCTGGTCTTCACCTTCTTTACATCCTCCGCAATCTTCTCAAACTCTGCCTTCAAATCAGAGGATGAAACACGATTAATTTAACCTGGTTTAGTCCTGAGTAGTCCTAGTTTAGTGCTGTGGTTTAGATCTAGTTTAGACCTGGTTTAGAACAGATTCAGAACTGGATTAGTCATGGTTTATGTTTAACCCTAGTTTAGACATGATTAAGACCTGGACTGATTCCTAATTTAGTCTTGGTTTAGATGTAAGTTAGTCCTAGGTGGTACTTGGGAACCAATTATTTTCTGAGGTGTTAAGTTTGGTTCGGGACCGAAACATGGGTTGCCAGAAATTTTTGTTGGCTCATTGTGTCCATAAGCAACATAACATAATAACTAAAGATGACATAAAATAAACATAAGAATAATAAATACTATTAAAAAAGAGGCGGGGTTGCAATTAAAATATGGGTGCCCTGAGAAAAAGTTTGAGAACCACTGGTTTTAATAATCCCAAAATATGTTTGAAACAGTTTGATCAAATTCTGGTTGTGCAAATATGTCCCAAGCATATTAAATAAACTAGTTGATTAAGAAACTGGGCATAACTGTAAAAGCCTATAAGTGTGGAGCCAAGCTGATGTTAAACAATAGGCCTTTATTCAGTCCCAGTGTTTCTGTGCCAGGCTGAATAATCTACTTCACAAAAGATCTGGGACACTGCACAACAGAGAAGTCTAAACCCTTTTCACTATGGGAGAAAATCAACATCAACCATAGTTACCAGAAAATGTCATACATAATCCTTAAATGGGAATGTAGTTTTTCATATTTCTGTCATTTTTACATAGCTATCTTTCACTTTTAAGCCTCTGAAGTTTTATCTTGTTGAGAAAAAGACAAAGATTGAAGCTGTGTATCAAAGTATTATAAGTGACATCAGGGGAGGGAGAGTAGAATCCTGGTGCTACATTCTTTTTAAATAAAGTTAAGAAATTATGTAAAATTTCCCACACAAAAAACATGTTCTTCAGCCAAATAAATTAATTCGGACAAATTTTTTACCAAAATTATAAAAGCTGCGATTGCCACTATGATTTTGTGATATTGGTAGTCTAGTCTGACATAGAATGCGCTATTTTGCTTTTTACCCATTTATGTTTTGTTACAGTAGCTATGTGATAATAATATATTCTCACTCAATTTAAAACACAAGTAAAAGGCTAGGGATACATTTAGCTCGCTGTCTATGTGCACATTCAAATAGCCAACACGCCCAAAGACACAGACACTGCCCTTATTTCATTCATTCATTTAACATAACGCATATACACAATGATACACAAATCTAAACAAAAATGAATATAGAAATGCATTACCTGATGAGACATTTTATCGGATTCAGATGAGCTATTTAGATATCCCCACACTCGACAAACAGAAGACCTTCACATAGACTGAATGTAAGTGCATCACAGCTGATCAATGCAATATTATGGGCCAATAAAGAAGCGCGCAGGAGCAGCTCGGGCGCTGATTGGCTGCTTGCTCTCACAAGCGCTCACGTTCACTGCAGCACTGGAAAATACTGCAAAATCAGTGTATGATGACAGCGCAATTTAAGGTTTATTATTATATTAATGATTTGATGTTTTTCCTTTTCATTTATACCATTGCACTGCATCAAATCAAGAGCTAAATGAATTTAACCACATGTGAGCTTAAATAAAGTGGTGTCCGCAAATGCAAGTATCAAGTATCTTGGTGCAGCTAAATCCATGCCGTGATTATTTCTTGCTTTGCCAATTAAAACTTAAAACTATAAAAAGCAAGCAACTAAATCTGAGGTCTACTAAACTGATTTGAACCAGGTATAAAGCTGCAATACAAATCTACAGGACAAGAGGGCGCTACTGCCCTGTTTAAAAGGATTTTCAAGATGGCTGCGCCCTGTGGGACACTCATGCAGCTGAACTGAAGAGACTAACAGTTTAATATTGTAAAAAGTGGATTCTTGAACGTCTCGGTAAGATACATATATAAGACTTAAAAAGTGCTTGTTTTGATTAGTCAATGTTGTTAATCTTTTTTATTTTTGTATTTGTTTTCATGCGCACCCCTTGTCCAGATGTAGGCCTACACAATCTCAGACATTATTAAATGCGCATATTGTCGTTGTGTCCCAGGGCAAGACACTTAACCCGCATTCCCATGGATGAATGAATGTGGTAGTGTGATTGGTGGTGGTCGGGTGCACACTGGCAGCCACGTCTCTGTCAGTGTGCCCCAGGTCAGCTGTGGCGAACCAAGTAGTTTACCACCACCCAGTGTGACTGTGGAGTGAATGAATAATGCAATTGTAAAGCATCTTTGTGTATCTTGAAAATAGCCAAATAAGTGGTATGCATTATTATTGTGTGGGATACAGCAATATTTCTAATGTAATAATATGCTAATTATTATTTTTGTCTAGCAATGACCACTCAAAAAAAGCCCCCAAAGAAAGAGGCTAAGAAATTCATCCAGTCCAAGACCTACTTCACTTCACCGTTTTCTGCTCAATGGAGCTCTCTGCCTCAAGAGGACATGCACTTCATACTGAACACAGTCAAAGACAAGCTTATTTCCACCGGTTTTCAGAAGAAAGAGGAGAGAGTGTTTTGCAGGTGGAGAAAGAAGAAAGATGATCCATCGCCAGAGACTAAAAATACTGAAGAGGTCAAAAATGGTTGGACCGATGTGTCAGTGAGACAGCAACTTACTATTGGCATCAACGAAGCGACAAAAGCTCTGGAGAGAAACGAACTTCAACTTTTACTTGTTTGCAAATCTGTGAAACCCAAACATATGACTGAACATTTGATAACGCTTAGTGCCAGCCGAGGAGTGCCCGCATGTCAGGTACCCCGTCTCAGCCTGACAGTAGGAGAGGCACTGGGGCTAAAGAGCGTACTGGCTTTGGGGTTTAGATGCTGCCCCGAAAATCAGCTGTTTACGGATGTTATTAATGCCATCAAACCAAGAGTGCCCGCATTGGAGGTGGCATGGCTCCAGCAGACATCTACAGCAGAAACACCCCAGGAGAGCTCTGACATGAAGGAGGAGGATGGAGAGAGGAGACGACTTAAAAGAAAACTAGAAAGTAAGACTGAGCAGGAAGTGAGTTCTCTGCTGCCACTTAAAGTAAAAAGAATTGTGGCAAATCCTGAAAAGAAAAGAAATAAAAAGCCCCAAAAAGTAAAGTGAGACTATGTAGGATATAATTAGGGATGCACCAATATCGGATCGGCTAAAAAAAAAAAGTTAGACACTTTTAGGATCATCTGGTCTTAGTTCTATCATATTTTGGTTTAATATGTTTTAATAATACCATGCCTTTAGTTTTTGCATTAGTATCGGTGGATATCGGGTATTGATCAATCCACAAAGCCCAAATATCTGGATCGAAATCGGGACTGAAAAAGCTGGATCGATGCATCTCTATAATGTACAGTATTGGCTCTTGAAAGGAATGTTATTTTTATGCCTCAAAATTGAATTAACTGAACCATGCATCTGTTGCAAGTTCTTTGTTCTAACCAGTTAAGAATAATTAAAAAAGGCTTGTGTATATTTTTTTCAAAGTGAGTTTATTCAATCAAATATCCATGCTGGTATAGCTGATGTGTGTTTTGAGACGGATTTTTTGCATGAGGTCATGTCTGAATGGTGCTGGTACAAGTTCTGCTTTTTCACAGCTTACAATGGATATGAATAAAATATTTTTTAGTCCAGAATTCTGTGTGTAGTTTTTCGTAGAACACTTTTTCCCATAAAATATTTTTAAAAAATAACTAAGGCAGGTATTTCAGGTGAAATTTTCACTAAAGGGTGTGGCTAGCAACATCAATGCTAAATCATCACAGCAGCAAAACGCACATGCTCAGTTCATCCAGCTGCAGGCAACATCCGTGACAATGTTTATGAGGCATTTTCAGTGGTTAAATGCCAGTAACAATTGAATAGTACCTAATTAAAATGTATTTGAACCCTTTGGTTAATGCAGGATCCCTGTTTTTTTACTCAAAATCCTAAGATAAGGACAGACAAAATGCCACGAATCTAAAAAGGGTCACACCAACTGCACCATGGAAAAACTCAAATGTGGGAAAAAGAAAACATGTAACACTGAGGAAAATCCTTCAGCTTAATCCTCAATAAGAAATACTGAAAAAGAACACATTTAAATATGCAAACAGTTCAACAACATAACTTGAAAATGTTACTCAGACACACAAATACAGTAACTTAAAAAATCTCAGAGGTCATTAAAACAAGGCCTGCTCAAATAAAAAGACATTTTAAATCAATGCAATTATCCATACTGGCTTTTGTTTATTGAAAACTAGCTTCAAGTAATGGTAACTTTTGTCGATAAGTGATGAATGTAGAGAAGGCTCACAACAGCTTAACTGACACACATTAGGAGTGTAGAAAGAACATGTTTGAGTGAAAATAATAAACACTATAAAACTGTCACAGAAACATAACCCGTCTGAAAAAAATGGGCTTATTTTTGTTTGACACTTTTGTTCCCAACTTTGTCATTTTTCTAAAAGTTCAGTTTGCCCCAATTAATTTTTCCTTGTTTGACTTGTAACATGACACTGACATGCTTGAGCACCTTGCCTTTTTTCTTTTCTCACCATCATTCTCATGCAATCTCCTTAAACTACACAAACTACTAAAAGGCATCTATTTTTCTGTTCCTTTGAAACAGCTATAGAAACAGGATTATAAGTTAACAGTTTAATTTTCTGTAAGGACATGTTTCTTTTGTAATGAAGGGAAACCCTTAAACCTACAAAATTGTGCTTTATGTGTTACATTCGTCATCGAAATTGTGTTGACCTATATTGTTTGACCAGCTTCAGCGATGTCTACACTGCTAATGGGGATAATACTTTGAATCCCAAACTCAAGCTACAAGGATAAATATGATCTGACTAACACTATATAAAAACATATCACTACATTAATATGCAGCTTTGGAGTAAACCTATCAAGGTTCATTTTAAGGTCTGTCTCCTTTAAATCATTGGTCAATAAAATAAAAATGCTGTAAGTTTTAAACCGTGCTGGTTCCCTGCACCAATGTCACAGACACAATGTGACGATGTACTTCGCCGAAGTGGAGACAGTGACACAATTAAGCAGCTAAATAAAACAAAATGTATGTAGATTATCCATGTACACTTCTATGAATTACCTGTAAAACTAAACTTTGTTCCAGGAAAGAAAGAAAATCGATGTGAAGGCATCCTGTTCTGTCAGTGAGTGTGATGTCAGGAGCATGAGAACCTCAGGTTTAGCATGACTTCAGATGAAGATGATTTAGCTCCGGTTGAGATGACGCGAGCCAAAAGCATTTCTCAACAGAGACCAGCTGTCTGGTCGACAAGTCTGTCCCACTGTTGGAGCTCTCGTTGTCTAGTCCTGTTACCTGTGTATTCAGGTAATCTATACAAGAGATTGTAGCCAACCTCTCAGTGTCCAGATGTAGTCATGAAGAGTTGCTACTGAAGGACTAGGCCAACCTGAAACATACATTCACAGATTCACAATCACTAACTCGCATGTTGAGTCTGAAATCCAAGAATTCTTACACTTTATGAGCACTGACCTTATCAGGGTCCATAGGAGGGCATTTCCAATTGTAGAGGTAATACTGCAAGTTTCCATCTCCTATCCCAAACTTCAGCTTCTCCAAAAACAATTTGTTTTCCATTAGGTCCAACGCATTGAATACATCAAAACCTTTCTGTTAAAAAAGAAGAAATCACAAATAAGTTGTGATGAGTAAATACTAGGATATCTAATCTGAAAACTAATCGTGGTAGAAAGTGCAGAAACAGGAAGTCTAATATAGATAACTTGAAAGTTTTACCATTTTTGCAAGGATGAGTGCATCATTCATTAAATCCAGAAGTGGGGTTTGTGTATGAATATTGTAAAAAGAGTAGGCAGCCTTCAGGCTCCTATGCAGTGGGTGATGCATCACTGTAGAGGGCAATGTGTAGAAACTAACAAAATCTGTCAAAACACCATCTGGACCCTAAAGGAGAAAAATAACATAGATTATCAGTGTATAAACGAGATTACCAATAGACTTAATAGATTTGTTTTGCATTATTCTTTAAAATACCTCCACAACATATGTGTCTATTATGTTGTCCTGAGGTGTGAACCAGTGAGCCACCTCCTCTTCTCCCATCGATGGAGCCAAGTGGAAACGCTTTAGATATTTTCGGAGTAGCTCAGTCACCTGATGGAGGTCACGCTTATCCATTGGCCGTAAACCTGGAGTCTTGGTGCTCTATCAAAGACATATTTTAAACAACTGAGTAGTAATCAACACATTGCATTGCAATCATTAGAGACCAAATTATTTACATCTGGTAGTCTGTACAGTTTCATCGTCCTTTGCAGAGTCATGTTTCTGCTCAGATGAGAGAATTTCACTTCTACGAGCTTTCTAGGGTTTAATGATCGATGCCAATACCTACAAAAAGAAAACACAAAAGTGAAGCTGTCTGTGAGTTATTCAACACCAGATAAATACTGCAGATATCGTTTTTAAGCACACCTGCATGTAGACACGGGTTTAGGCAGCACTACACCCGCTGTGTAAACAGCCTGAAATATTCCCTCTAGATTCACCCGCCTTGTTATCTCCCTAATTAAGACTGGAGCAACACGCTTCGATCGCAGCTTTTTATGCACACAGAGGAAGTTGATCTCAACCATTCTCTTCACTCTGTTAAAGCAAAATAAATGGTTTTAGTCTTTACCAGGCAGAGAATTTACAGGTTACATGTTATCTTGCTTACGTGTCATAGATTCGGATATCAGCAGGGATGGCACTGATGAAGCCAACAAGCTTTTTGTTTGAAGACACCCTAACTCCACAATGCCACTGTGGCAACCAGCCAGGAGGACGCAGAGCCCTGATAACAATGACAAAATACAACATTACATGAATACAGAAAACTTTCAACATTAAACCTTTGTAAAAGTGAATCTTACCATTTAAGGAAGTTGGATGAATAATCAAATCTGAACATGTTATCGTCGTCCTCTACATAGTTTTCATTTAGGAGAGTATATAACTCTTTTAACTGAAAAAACAAAAACATTTCAGTTTATTGTTTAGAACAAGTAAAGAACACTTTTCTCCAAGTAAAAACCTCACCACATCTGCATTACTGAGGTCCAGAGTGTCCCACATAAACCCTTGAGGTAAAGAGTATGGCTCCTGCCTAATGTTCTCTTTGTCTGCTTCAATTGGGCCATGACTTGTTACGACCTCGTCTGTCAACAACAGCACACACGTTTTCCATGATGAAAAAAGGGTTAAGTATCAGAAATAAAGTATGTTTTGTTCTGTTAAATGTTCAATTCTACACCATCAGTTCCACAAGATTACCAGCAGGTGGCATATTTGGACAGAAAACGTATAACAATGCTCACTCAATATAATGAGAGTATCCTATTACATTTTTGGCTATATTTTTAATTTACTAAACTCAAGTACTCACTAAGCTTGGGTACTGGCTGAGTGTCCCAGAATTGGTACTTGTGCTTTGTTGCTTCATCTATGTTCTTTGCTGGACCCTGACAGGACAGGAGCTCCATCGCTCTTTGGATGTCCTGTAGCTTCTGAATGGGCAAGCCTGGGTTCTGTAAGAAATACAATTTAAATATGACTGCTCACATTATATGAGGTCAGTCTGCAGTAGCTTAAACAGGGTTTGTCTATTGCTTTGAGAGAGACCATGATTATTTCACTACTTCACCTTTATATCCTGTGAATCAGAGGCTGAGTCTGACTTGGCTCCACCTGAACCTGGCTTCTCTTTCTTTCTTTTCTGTTTCTTCTTCTTCCTCTTGGCTCCAAGGTCTCCCCCTGGACTCCTACTATGGCAGATACAAACAGTAATGTGTTAACAGACAGCATAACAGCCCACTATATTATGCTGTCTGGTGGCCTTTAACTCATGAAATAAAAATGTATGTGCAGTTTATTTTCATGTTGCTTTATTCAGTCCAAGAATAACATCTGTTCTGAATCATCTAAACCCTCAGACATGTTCCTCTTTCACAGATTTCTACATTTGCCTCAGGCTGGACTCTACCAGACTAACCAAACATGTGCAGCCCAAAAGAAGCTAATGCTAGCTGCCATAGCAACGCCTGACAGCTGAGCTAACCCAGCAATAGCTCCAGACTGGCTGTCATCCTTGTCATGTAAACTTGCTGAAGGGTTGTTGTCCAAGAGTATCATTTTATCCAGATGACATAGATGGCAATGACAAATACGCGTGTCGCCTTATGTTAAACGTATGTTGTTTCTAGCTCGAGATGACGGATCTGCATCAGTGAGCCAGGCTGTTTGCTCGGTTAGCATTAGCTGCGGCGCTAGCCTCTGGCCACAGAGCACTCACATAAACAGAGCACAAACAAGCTGCCTGAAAACAGTGTTACTGCATTTCCCAGAGCAGCCACCCTCACCCCTGCATATGCTCATTCTCCTCCTCGTTATCTCCATCTATACCACAGGTGTCCTGGTCATCCAGCTCCAAGCTCTGCTGACTGGCCGCGGATTCACTGTCCTCCGCCATCATAAAAATGTTTAAAAATGATCAGGCTACGTAGGTTAATATAGCGACAGACCACTGGCAACGAGCGAGGGATGGGAAAAACAAAGAAATATCAGAGGAGGGCGCCGCCTGGAGGCTACCGAGGAAAGAATGTCTTTTCATTAAAGTTATTTGGAAAAATCACTACTACTTAGTCCTAAAAATAATATTTGGTTTATAAATAACATTTCGAGATTTTATTTCTAGAGAGATATCAACCTCTACACCGTCATTGCATATAAAATTGGGTACAAATATCGCTGACAGAATCATGAACTATTTCACCTTTCTTTAAAAGGACACTGATCACTAAAAAATTCTTCAAAAGGAAAACAACATGAAGCTCCTTTTAACAATTAGAACATACTCTGACATAAAGACTACAGAAATTTCCCATCAACTGGAGTTTATCAATTATCTCTAAAGCAAAGACCTGTTACCAGAATCCAACAAAGCACTACAACCCATTTTTTAGTTTTATTTATTTATTGAGAATAACAGGCTTCAAATATAATGCAAGTAATTGATTTACAGTTTTACAGATACCGTAATGTGGGTGTATCTTTGAACTCATAGATTTCTGTAAGATAAAAAGGAAGGCATACTTGTATTGATGCAACCATCAGTACTTTAACTATACACATCTGCCATAACCATGACACTCTCACACAGTAAAAAACTGGTATAAAACTCAACCATCGGCATCCCAAGAACACATTGTCATCATCTGTACATCAACATCAAACATTAACAAATAAAAAAATATATAAAAAAGGAAAAACCCAAATTAATTGCTTTTAAAACATAACGATTTTGCTCTGCTGCCAAAACTGTGAAAACAAAAGAGTGGTGCTTTGCTAGTGCTGTAGTATACTGCATGCTGCATAAGAAAAAGAAAAGTGTGAGGTAGAGGGAACAAGCTGAAAGCAAAGTAGTTGAAAATAAATAGTTTGTTTATTCACAAATGTGCTGCAGTGATGTTGTATAAAAGGCACTTGAGGAATGAAGCTGCACTGTGAAACAGCAAGCAAAATGTTTAGCTTCAGGTATATGTGGATCTTACTGTATAAGAGTGCGATAGAGCATAAGGTGGGTGCGTGAGAAGCCCTTAACATATAAATGTAAATACTTTATGCTGGCAATCAAAATAAAATCAAATTACAAAACACACGTCAAGCAGCCATATAAAAGTAATGCATAGCATTGGGGCAATAAAAGAGTAAAAAAGTGGTTCAACTTCTATAAATATCTTTATAAGTGGCCAT
>JAVQKG010186538.1:0-10671 GCA_036025885.1 Hypseleotris bucephala
TAAAGGTAACGGCGTTCTAACGGAAGAAAAAGTAATTAATTAGATTACCCGTTACTAAAAAAAAGGAACGGCGTTAGTAACGCCGTTTATTTTAACGCCGTTATTCCCATCACTGTTCAAGAGTTCTGGGTGGGATGTGTCCTTAATGATGATGATATGCTAGTTGATGCTAAGTATTAAGATCAGCTGTTCTTTAGCTTTAACCACTTTTAGGCTGTAAGTAAAGAGCAGTTCCTTCACTTCTTCAATATTCTAAAGTACACTAAGATGTCATGACTGTTTCAATCACCTGCTTGTACGGATACATGTATACTAAACTTCGCTCCACCTACTTCTCAGTGACCCTGAAACCTTAACATCCCATGTTTTTAAATTCAGTTATCAAGCATTTGTTCATACACAGCAAACTGAACTATCATCATACTGGCAATACAATAGATAGCCCTATTTAATTATTATCAGAAATGTCACTGCAACCAATGACTAATAGTCCTATGTTCTTTTACTCATTCATTTGATACTTAATGATCACCTACACCTAGTTAGACAACATGAACAGTGAGGTCCTGCACTCCTGGCAAATTTTGAGAAATAATGGTTCTTAACCCTGAAAAAATGAGGCGATTGTCCTTGGAATGTTTCCCTGAGTCTCACTAGTAGGAGTCTATGCAATCAGTCTGGAAAATTGACACCGCCTCCCTTCTGCTCCATCACACTCCATCTTGTTTCGAGTGGGTGTAAAGGTGGGCACCCAGAGTCACCTCCTTACTCTGTGTCGCTCTCGCGGGCCTGTTGCTGCATTTTTTAAACCAGTCAAGTGTGCACACGGGCAATAAAACTTCAAGAAACAAAGAGTAATTGTTAGTCCAGCGTAAGCTGTGGGGGTCGCATGTCGGTGAGTGCTGGGTCTACTAATAGATAGAGGCAAATGCATGAAGAGCAACCTAGTCTGTGTAATGAAGGGCTAGCATCAAGTTCAACAGTGTCAAAACCTCAATTTAATCCAAGACAGAAACAAAGTAAAAACAGCAGGACATAGCGCTGTTAAACAATGTCGTAAAAGAGATAGTAAAAGTATGACCCGGGATTCTGTATGCAGCCATGTGTTCTGATAAATATTCATTGATTTATTAAAACGTAGCTTGGAGCGGGTTTGGAGTGGTGACCTTGAGAGCACCAGAATTCACGCTTTGACTCAGGTAATGGTGGTAACATAGTAGAGGGAGTGTAGGTGGATTATGCTGGAAGGCACGGAGAGAACACGCATCCACAGGCCAGGTCGAGGTATCACCCATGACTTCCTATTTCACATATGCATAGACTTGTGCAAATGGAGGTCTGGCCCCTGGCACTAAGACTCCTGCCGCCCCCATCTGCAGTAAGCTAAACTGAATGTTGCTTTGTGCACGTTGGGGAGACAGCAGGTTTTTAGAGGGAGGAATATATGCAGGTAAAAGTTCCTTCAGGGATTGGGATAATGATGTCGGTGATTAGAATGTTTGTTATTATGTTGCGAACACCCACCATTGAAAAGTATAAATAAATAAATAAGCAGGCAAGCGAGCCGTGATGCGCAGCTTTCCCACCGCAGCAAGGCAAACAATGATTAAGCGTTGGATTCTCAAGGTATGAATAATGTGAATTTGTAAGTTTCAACAATGGAGAGTGTTGGTAAATGGGACTAAATATTTAAAAGGATATATACACCTACTGCACAAATGGATGAATTCGTAATGCCACAAATGACAGTGCGGGGGGAAATGTATTCAAGATGGCACACAAAAGGCAGTAATATCATGCTGTCCTTTGGGTTATCTGCACCTCCGCTGGCTTGATGCAGTGAAAGCAGTGGTTCTGAAGCCTCATCTATCATACTTGATTTAATGCGGCTCACTTAGAAGGGCCTCCTGGTGCAGTGTGACAGTGGATGGTCAGGGCTCTATGGGGTGTGAGGGTAGTGAAAGGGCTCATGCTGGTGCTGCTGATTGGGTTAGCACACGAAGAGACATGCAAAGTGGTACTTACTCAGATGAGGGTTGATGGGAGCTGGAAGAGAGAGGAAGACCATGTCAGAAATACAGGATATTACAGCTATTACATATGACATTCAAAGTATTAAAGACATCAATCACAATATTGTCAAAATCAATGTCATGTGATTATCCGAGAAATGTTTTAAAGGGGCATTGAGTAATTTCTGTGACAGCCGGTGGTGACAACACAGCTGGTAATTTGAAATTTAGAAACTACTTATTATTTCTGCCGTATTTGGTATGGGAGTATGGGGACATGCTATTATTTATGAACACACCATGGAGAAGAAATTAAAATGCACATTCAAAAACAAGAATGTGCAATGTTTTGTGCAATTGTCACAGTTTGTCCACTATGGCCAAGTACTATTTCAAATTATTAAGGTTAATAGGTAGTACTTTTGTTGACCAGTCCAACAATACAAGTGGTTGCACAAATTGAGGAAAATGTCAAGTTTGTAAAACCCTTAAATATAGTATATAAAGTGCACAAACATACTCAAACATTAAGTCAATAAGAAAATTATGCAGCTTTTAACATCAACTTTAGGATCAATTTAAAAGTGCTCCTCTAAGACACTGAGTCGTAAAACCACTATACAGTCAATGCTGCTCTCAAACTCACGTCTTTACTGCTGATATAAGTTGACATGCATAATAACCCCAGTGCTTGCAAACTTTGCAGTTGTGCTTGAGTCTCATAAAACCAAACAAAAGTGGCCCATGGGAGAAGTGCACATACTTTCTACAGATATTAAAGCACAGTAGACGCATATTAGCTCCTACTCCATCTTTGTCAGGACTTATTGCTTTTTACAATGTGCAAGCCAACAGTGTAAACACATACAGCAGCTAAAAGGCAGACCATGACAAGAACAGCTTATTTATTATTGACCAAAGCTGCTGGTTCCAGATAAAGAAATACATTTGGGAACACTTTATAACTTTATATTGAACAAACTTTTGGACATTTCCTAATGGGCAGACAATTCGTTTATACTTAAGATATACTGTACATTTAAAAAAGCAAGCCAGTCTTATTCAGCTCATGCAGTGTGGCCACAAAAACATTATTTCTGCGCTGTCAAAGTCCTAAAAATAGATTTGCATAATTATAGATGCTGTGTGGAACTTTTTGAAAACCCTAAATTGTAATGGCGCCTGTTGGTGTTAATTAGACAGCAGCTGCTTACACTTGTGTTTGACAAGGCTCTGTTTTTGAGCATGGAAGTCAGGTGAGTAGTGCTAATGTATTATTAAATTAATGTATGTGACTTTTACACACTGTAGTGGATTCGAAGGGTCAAATAGTTATTTTGAGGAGTTTTGAGAATAAAAGAGAATAGCTAATAGGCAGAATCTACAACAAACTTACACTTAAATTCAAACTGAGTATTAAACGAAGGTAAGGGGAGGGAAAGGTCAATAAAAAGTGAAAGGCTGAAGTATTTAAGTGTTTGAGAAGATCAAATCAAAATGTAACTCAAACACACACTTGCTGACAGAAATGTGGCACTGATCACTCTGACCTCAGTACACTATTCTCAGAGAGGGAGGCACTGTGTTTGCTTTGCTATTTTGGTCCTGATCCTGATACTTTATACCCATCGATAGCAAAAATATACACATTTCTTTTCTTCACGAAAATTATACACATTAAATACTGATATTCAGAATAGCTAAATTGAGATGTTTGTTTATTGATTGATTACTTTTACACCTATTAGTATGTTACACGTATGCCAGAAACAATTAAAATTATATTTGCTACATTATTTATCTGCTCATAACAATAAGTATATTAGTAAGTATTTCAAATAATTCTGGCTCCAGTATCGGCCTCATTCACCGACCCACCAATCCAGCCGATGGGCCCAATCCAATTTAGTATCTATATCAGTTCATGTCCAATGTCTCTAAGAATTGAATGAAAAGCACAATTCAAACTGATTCATTACTCTTTTAAAGTATTGCCTATAAAAGTATTTCCTGTTGTCTTCATTATATTAAAGCCACTTCAACATTTGGATGAAATGGTTGCTCAGAAAGTCATGTATGAAAGAGGATTATTAAAAGTACACTGCAGAAAACATTTTCAAATATTGAACTATCCACTTGAAACATGAAATATTCTTGTATTAAAGGAAGCCAGACAAGGGAATATAAGTTCAGGGCTGCTCTAGCACATTATGAAAATCAGAGTAGGAGGGATTTGAAGTTGAAAAGGTGTGAGCCTGCCGTGTGTTAACAAAAAGACAGACGGATGGATTAGGAAGGCCCAGCCTGACCACATTAATAAGCTTACCGAACTGCTTATCATTATCACCATTTACTGCCATTGCTGATGTTCTCATCCAAGGTGACTTCCATTTAGAGCGCCGGGCCTATTTTAGACGTCCATTTACAAAGCCCATAAATCAGAGAAATGAGTAATAATCATGAAGCACTCGGTTAATCACTTCCCCGTAACATCCCTCCCTTTTTACCGTTTCCATTTGGGTGGAATTCAAACTGTGTAACTCTTCACACCAAACTCAGTGGGTCTCTACAACACAATATGGCCGACTTTAAGAGTGGAGATGTTTTTGAGTGAAAAGAGAAGTTTTGAAAACAGACAAGCTTAAAGTAGCATGAAAGTCATGGGTTTGAGTCTTGGACCGTACAGTGGGGCCTCTCTGTGTGGAGTTTTCTGCCCATTCCTAGGTAATCTGTTTCCTCATCAAATCTAAAATGTACACTAGGCTATCTAGCTGTATGTGAAATGAGAAAAAAATAGAGGTTATTTGGGCAAAAATACATTCACTGGGAAGACAAGAGAGACAATGGAAAGGTAACAGTAACATAAATACATATTTACAAGCTGCTACTAATGGTTTCTGTTTGGCATTATTGTCAATTGAAACATTTGAACTTTTTGGACCAAACTCTTGATAACTAGAGTCCATTAGCATCATACAAGCCTTGTTTTGCATTCTGTCCACTGACCAGCGGCTCAATGGTTCCCTCATTGATAATTTAAGACGCTAGAGCTGCAGCCAACACAGAAAGGTCAAGGGTATCGCGCGGAGTTGCAACGAGCCAGTTAGTCGGTACTTCACTTTTTGCAGAGTAAATACCATTTAACCTGTCAAGAAGATTCATGGCCATTTTCATGATCGATTGCTGACCGGCTTTACACACGCAAAGCTACGTTAGCACATGATTTATGAAACCTTGTTGTTCTTGAGGGCGAATTGATTTTAATCCAACCAATTAAAGTGAGTAATAACAAATCATTGAAACAAGGGGAATGCGTGTACTCAAGTCTTGGGAGAAAATATAGGTCGTTTTTTCTGTGTAGGGCTCTGCAAAAGAACACCCAACAATAGAGAAATTTGGCTCCTGGACAGAATGAGAATGTAGCATTGCATTTTCAATTGTAGCTTATAAAAAATGCAGTGGAGCGCAACGCTGCAGCTGAATCCATGGAGAGGGCGTAACCCCACATGAGAAGCCTATATAATCTTATGATGTAGAAGATTTGAGAAAAAAATACCTGCATTTTCCACTCCTCTGCCTGCTGAATCTACACTACAAATGCTCTGTGTGTGCTGCAATAAACAAACTGAATAGAAATCATCTTGTTGACTGCATGTTTTCACTGATAACTTTCTGCCTCTGGGCTGTGAAAAGGATGCTGTCTTTTTTGTTTTCAACAAATTTTACACATTTTCCTGTACCAACTCGCTCCCAACAACTCCCTATAACCCCCACCTCACTTCACCAAAACCACCCCTCTCCTCTCACCAACACTTCGCTTATGAAAATATGTTTTCTTGATCGTTTTTTCTCAACCTGCAACTTCCCCAGGCTGGCTCTCTGTGGCAGAGTCCAGATGAATGGCTCTGCTTCTACCCCCAGTGAGGAAATCAAGCTGAGCGCAGAGCAGGCCCACAGGCTACGCTAGCACACACACTTATACCAACACTTATCCCAACAGAGTAGCACACTCCCAACTCAGAGGAGGGCAGAGTGTGGAGACGGTGAGGAAGAATATATTTATTAAAGGTGTGATTTTCTGAAAAATAAAAAAAGTAGGTAATCTGTCATAATTATGATTTTACTTTAGTCCCTTCCCTGGCCTCTACAACCTCATCAAATCAGAGTATGTGGGTTGCCACATTAACCAATAGTAGTGGAGTTTAGTCCTTCTCCTGGCCTCTACAGTCTACAGACAACCTACTTTACATTATAGAGAAACGTCAGGTATCAATTGTAACATTTTTTCTATTCTTTATTTTTAACTTTTTTTTGGAAAAAGACTACACCTTTACATCAGGAGTCGGGGTGGAAGGACAGTGGCCACGTGGTTCATCTTGCTGAAAACACTGTAAACACTGCTTAGTTATCTTTGAATAACTTCTATTTTTGCATGATTCCTAAGTTCACATTGACCTTGATAACTAGCTTGAATTACTCTGGAGACACCTCTCTCTCATTTGATATCCACCACACTTCCTTCCCTCATTTCTATGCTATTTGACTGTGTGTACTTTCTAAAGTAACATGTGATAATATGGTGCATAGTGGGATTATCTTCCATTTATACCATTATCTCTTGAACCAAAATAACAGCTGCTGCATAAAAAGACACATGGGTCACAGCTAATGCACTGAGGCCTACTTTTGTTTACTTCAGCTGCTAACATGATTTGGGAAATGCTAGTGAATCTTTCTCCTGCTATTATTAAATACCCAGTGAACTAAACAGGGTTACAACTGTAAATGGTTTTAAACTCACAGCAAATGTGGGAAAGGTTGTTGTATTATTTGTATCATTATACAGTAATGGTCCAATACAAACAGAAGGCTTCCAGGTCTATCTCTTTTCCACTTCTGCTCCTGGCTCATAATATTACACTGAATCCACTGAATGGTATTATTGATATTAATACAATTTAGGTTAAAATAAGCTTTCTCTAGATTTCACCAGTACCAGTCCTTAAACAGTAAATACAAAAAGTTGGATTTGAGCTTTTGATCTATTTATCTATTTAACCTATGCCAAACTGAATCAAGAAAATACAGTTCAAGTGACTGTAAATAATGTTTAACTGTAATGTTGATGGTCGTCAGGATAAACTGCCCATCTGGGAGGTGTTTTTAGTGCATCAGACTTGTTCAAGTGAGAGAGCAAAACAAACTGCTGCCTGATGTATGAGTGCCTCTGTCCAAATCGCCTAATTTTGATTGAACCACCGAGTGAGCTCAGTGACTGCCAAAGGACGGCACATGGACTTCTTGTTGGCAGGCAGCCCGTCGCTCTGGCCCGGGGCGGAGGTACAGAGAGCAGACAATGCAGAGGCTGGAGCCAAGTGTTCTTCAGATGGCAGCAGTGGTCCATGTTTTTATACAAACCTGGTATAATCCACACACATCCATCAAGCTGGGTGGCTGCCATGCTAAGACCTGCATTAGCCACAGCTCTGAGCAATAGTTAAATATTATCAGTGTGGCTATGTTTAAAGCTGCACTACCTGATTTTTGACTGTAAAAGTGATGTGTCTTAGTGATGGGTTTGAATGACACTGCCTTTTCTTAATTCCTTTCCTTCGCAACCCTATTACACAAATGAAGAAGTGCGTACACAAGCTAGAAAGTAGGGTAATAACATACTGTAGCAAAGATCTGGAGTTGGCTTTTATTCAGATTAAAATAAAAATTGTTGTGTTTAGGATGTGAATTTTGAATTTCTGATAGATAAAGAATGTATCAACCAATCAAAGCGCTCCTGTCCTGTGGAAGCGTGTGATTGGTTTTACAGTTCCTTCCCTCTCTCTAAAACGAAAACCTTTATAACACAGCCAACAGGTGACCTCAAAGTCATTTTTTTTCTCAGATGATTTCTGTTATGCTGGACTAATAACTAAAAAAATACCTTTGCCAAAATACAAGGAAAAGGAAATCAGGTAGTGCTGCTTTAAGTTATACAGCTCTGTTTTTATTACAGTCCAAAAAGATGGTCTTAATATTAAACTTTTGTAAAATTGGTTTAGTCAAATATCAATCTATGAAACCGATATAAACCTGCCAATAAGGCTTCTAGTTAAGATACTCCAAAAATGGTTTGTGTAAAATTTAGGCCTGGCACAGAGAGTTCTGGCAGGACCCAACCATCTCTTGTACAAATATTCCCTCATCCTGTTCTTGCATCAGCATCTGTGTGACACATCCATGCAGGCACTGAATCCTTGATGGCTTTCCACTTGGATGAGATTTACTGTAGCTTAAAAGCACAGAGGCAAACAGTGCAAACACACACACACGGGCACACAAAAAACAGCTGAATGATGCAAAAAGGAGACATAAATATACAAATAAAGACTAAATATTTGCTTTGGCACAAGTGTCAGAAACATTATGTATTTGTAGGTTATTTATGTAAACCTTCATCCAAGGTAAACAAAGTTGAGACCACACAAAAGCTTTAACAGGGATTACACTGAAGAGCTGCCGGTCGCATAATAACAACCTGACATCTTGGCTTTAGCTTCCAACAGAGCTAGTCCTGAGCACAAAGCTGGGTTTAATGCAGCTAAAAGAGCATGAGCTTAATAAAAAGAGGAAATATTCACAAATAAATGTTTCACTGCTTCACTGGGAGGTTGTCTGAGGTACAGGTGCTGAATTCTGAATCAAAAAGTGGAAAATGTTATGAGAAAAACACCAAACAGATGCTGAGTTTGTCACTGCAGCAAAATGTAAAGGAGCGAATTCGGCGCTCACTGACAACTGCCATCCTTCATCCCACAGCTGGGGACTCCATAACCACTTTTGTGTTTCCTCGCCAACTCACTGAAAAGCTGCTGCCATTGCTTTTATGTGCATCACAATGATCACAGGGCCGACTGGGCAATGCCAACTCAGCTGTAAAACCTTATTCTAAACTTGGCAATGTTTACTGTAGGAAAGGGTAATGAGATATTCTGAAGGTAAGATCTATTGTACTTTTTTAGTGGTGTTGATATACTGTAAAGCAAGATGTGTAAATACATGGCTTCCAAGAGATTGTTGTTATAAAAAGAATGCAGCATTCCCACAGTAACCGAAATTCTACTTACACATAGCAATTGTTAGGTTTAGTTTCTAAGGGAACAAAAATATACCTGGAAGATTAGCAGTTCTTATTAGTATTAGTACTAGAAGGAGAACAAGTAGCTGTGATTAAAGTATCATGGGTACTACTAAGTAATTTAAAATGCTAACTTTTTGTCCTTGTAGGAATATTTCTGCATTTGCAACCTTACAATGTTTATTTTAGTATTTACATCTTGAGCCAGGATCCCATAGGATTAGCTTATATTGTTGCGTGTTTTGGGGTTTATGGAGTAAACCAGAGCACCATGAAGAAAACCCACCCAGCCACAAGGAGAACACGCAAACACCACAAAGAAAAGCCTTGTTATATCTATTATTTCAACTTGGGAACAGCTGACAGTCAACTGAACCAACCTTGCCACCATGAAGCAGTAGTATTATTTAAAGAGCAGCCAGAAGGTCACCGGTTCAAATCCCCAACGCATACTGATGTTGTGTCCCTGGGCAAGACACTTAACCCACATTGCCTATTAATGAATGTGTTGATGTGACAGTGGTGGTCAGGAGTGGTCTAATGGCACTGGCAGCCACAAGTGTAACTGCGGAGTGAATGCATAATGTATGAAATTGTACTCTTTGTGTGTCTAGAAAAGGGCTAAATAACACTAATGCATTATTGTTAGCAATATTATAGCATATAGTACAATAGTCGTCAATATTTATTGTACATAGAGCACCATTTTATTTAAGCTTTTAATCACATCAGCATTGTGTTATAAGCATGTATTAAGAGAGTAAGCAGAGGGAAAACACTATGAAGTTTACTGTATCACTTTTATTTATAGTTGTAAATCACCCAGCAGGAAGTAAAGTGCTTGCTGTGCATCTTAATAGCACCAGTGGCTTATGAAGAGCCAACTAAACTGTGCATTAAGATGATAAATACAGTAAACAGTAAGACATAGAAATAAATTAACCAATCAGAAGCAGGTGCTGTTTTGTATATTAAGCAGAAAAGCTGATGAAATGTAAACAGACACCAATACCAGCTGTGGATTCAACAACAAGAGGGGCATTAGTCAGCTGAATAGGCCCCTAGACATGTGACTGAGATGTGTCACCAAATACGCCCGTTATGTAAGTGCACAATCATAAACAGTTTGTAGCTTGACGTGTAGTTAAAGGTCCCCCTGGTGAGTAAGCCTGTAACCATAATTACTATATGGACACGTCATTCAATATTTAAAAATGAAAAAATATATTTTTATATATCGAGTTATTGTTGGAACCTTCTCAGTAGTGATTTTGCCCAATTTAATGTTATTTTAATAATAATAATAATAATGCATTAGTTTTATATAGCGCTTTTCTAGACACTCAAAGTCGCTTTACAATTTTCCTGCATTATTTATTCACTCCCAGTCATACTCAGTGGCGGAAGCGTGGCTGCAATTTTGTGCCCACGGCCCCTCCTGACCACTAGTTATACAGTCACACTAACACATTCATTCGTAGGCAATTTGGGTTAAGTGTCTTGCCCAGGGACACAACGACAATATAC
>JAVQKG010186581.1:0-21131 GCA_036025885.1 Hypseleotris bucephala
AATAGCTGAAGTGGAGGAGGTAAACTACAAGTGAAAAGAAACACAAAGTTAAAGCACAAAATAAACCATTTCCACAACAAAAACACCCAATAAAGTGCCACTGCAACCAATAAACACAAATAAAAACACCAACTAATGTGAACCCCCACCACCACCACCAGCTATATACTCAAATAAAAGCCTACACCAACTGCCATCTAAAAACTATATAATTTAGATAAAAAATAGATAATAAACGGCAACCAGCACTGTGCCTGTAAAAAAACAGTGCTGTTAGTAAGTATACAGTGTAATAAAAACATTAAATATGAATTCTATAAAAGCATACCTCCTACTTCCAACAAACAATCTGGACTGTTAAGACCCTTTAAAAATACAAATACAAAGTACAATTCAAGTACAATACAATTAATGTTTAAAACTAACAATTAGCTGAGAAGATGGCTCACCAGAAACAGCCATGTGCACAGGCCTGCTCATTGGAGAAGGAAGCCGGCCTGTTAACCCCTGACTTTTAAAACCTTGGTCATGTGACCTAATCACATGACCACATTTACCCCTGCCACAATAGCCTAGTGAATAAACAGCCATTATAGACTGTTCAACACATTGAACAACTTTAGGGTTAAATAAACAGGGTCACTACAAGTTTACTTGCATGTAGTAAGTAAATGTGTATTTGAACCAAAGAGTCAGATGGATAAAATTCAATGATGGGCATCATGTGATGAAGTGCTGCCCCACAGTGGAGAATATGCCAGAGATAGCCTACTCAAAGTTTAAAAAATAGTATACTATTTAGAATAATAAAATTCAAAGTAACATATTTTTAGGGTATTTGTTATTATATTATTTTGTTATTTTTGTCAATCCGTAGTCTAAAAACTCGGAGCAAAGAAAATAAACCAGATGCAGTCAGTGTTGCGCTCTGGCCACAAAGTGGCAGCGTTGGCCATGTAACAACCCAACACACCCGCTGGAAACACACTAGTTTTTGTTTTTTTACTGAATTTAAAATATGTTAAAATGTATTCACATAGCTCAAAGTGGATTTGACTAGACATTTCTCCCCTTTATTCAGTCATTAAAGTTAATATTTGGTCAATTTAAAGTAATTTCGATACACTTTATTTATCCTCGTCTTTCTCTCCCTAATTGCTGCCCCTATTCTTTGCGTTCATTTGCGTTTGTCAGTCTCGTTAATGACAATGCACGGTGCACAAACCACACCACACTGACTCATGCGCACTCAAACAGACTACTCCGTGCACTTTCTCAACAACATTATCTTTTCCGGAAATTGCTTCTCAAGCACAGCCGGAGCCCCATTAGAAAAGAAGAGCTCTACGCTGTAACCTTTTTAAAAAGCCATTAGTGATGCACCTGCCTCTCTGACTCTCTCTCTCCATGTTTGTGTGTCCTATTTGTCTCTCTTGTTAACACCCCCCTCCCCCATTCCCAACCAGGCCACACTAACTGACTACAGCATAAGCATCCTTCCACTCCAATTATGAGTATGAATCACTGACATTTTAAAGTTCCGCGCCCCAGTGAAAAAAACACTCAATTTAATAATATCTGTACATTCTAATAGCTTTCGACTTAAATCGGTACGAGCCCCTCTGACATGGGTAATTCTCTGTTAACCACACTGAAGAAAAACAAATTAATTTTTATCATGTGTCAAGTCATTTCAGCCTGAGCTGCACAAATAAACGTGCATGATACCTGCTGTGAATAGAGAAGATGCCTGAAGTTTTGACAGGATGAATTTACATTTTTGGTGAAATTGTAGAAAGCATTTCATTTGTATTTCTGTATATAATTATTCCTGGCAGTTTCATGATATTTCACAAGAATGTACATTTAAAAAAACAGTGCACATTTATTAATTTAATATGACTTAGAGTATGTCCCAATAGTTGTGTCATGTTATTTTTTTTAATGTGTTTATAGGCTTGTTATTTGAACCTGGAGACACAGCAACAAAACCATTTTAATTGTGACAACTTTTAATTTTTAGTTAATAATTCTGGTAAACTTACTGATTGATTCTGATATAGCCAAATTACAATTATACAATATAAATTAATAAATTGAAAAAGGCTCATCACGATTTCACATGGCACATTATACAAACTAGTTGGACTAATAGGCTTTGTCCCATTCCAAAACAAACCAGCAGCCACCCCAGGCTAATAAAACCTATTGTCTGTCATAGTAAATTACAAATATTGGTCTTCGCCTCTCTGCAGTCTCCTGATTATGCTCAATGGTCTGCCTCTGACAATTATAAAGCCATTAACACTGTTTGGATGTGTGGAAGTGTTAGCACTGCTGCACTTAGACAGTTCACAGCTGTTTTGTGAGAAAATGTGTTGTTGGTGTCTATACAACTGAGATCTCTGACCAAAAACACTGTGAAAGAAGACACATGGTTATATAGTCACTAATGTTTAAAATAAAGAGCCAAATAAATCAGTAATATGTTATGTAACAGCCCTTGGCCACAGTCCCAAACTGGCAGAGGTGGGCAAAGTAAGAGTACAGCTGCTTAAAATAAAATGACTCGAGTTAAAGTAAAAAGTAATTAGTCGTGTTACTCAAATGAGAGAAAAAGTACTGGGTGAAAAACTTTTTGAGCGTATGGTCAGATTATTTGTCTAATTTTGTTTCAAACAGATTTTGATATTTTCAAAAGATAAACTAAAAACGTAAATAATGTTTTCAAAAATTAAGGCAAGGTACACAATTTTCACATCATCTCACTTTTTTCAAGTCCTTCTTAGACAACACATAGAGGTGGGTAAAAGTACTCTTACTGTTTCTAGATTTCCAACATTTGACTTGGTCTACTAAACCAGAGCTATATGATCAGTTGTGGAACTAAAACAAGGGTAAACTAGGACTAAACCATGACTAAAGCAGCTATAAGTATACAGTAGGTCTAAACTGTTATAGGACTAAACCAGGGCTAAAGTAGATACAAGATAAACTAGGACTAAAGCAAATAAAACTTAGGTCTAAACTATGACTAAACCAGCACTAAACTGTGACCAGTTGTAGGAATAAGTCAGTACTAAACTATGACCAGTTGTAGGACTAAGCCATGGCTAAAGCAGATAGGACTAAATCGTGACTAAGTCTGAACTAGAACTAAGCCATAGCTAAAGCAAATAAAACTAAACTAGGACTAAACCAGCACCAGTTGTAGGTAGGACTAAACTAGGGCGATAACACACCCAAGGTCTAAACTAGAACTAAATCAGGACTAAATCATGACTAGGTCTAAACTAGGATTAAACCATGGCTAAAGCAAGATTAAACTAAGTCTAACAAAATATATAATCTTGGTAAGCCAGGTCCAAACCCAGAACTCTTACTAACGCATGGCTATAAGTACATAAGGTCTAAATCTTGAAGCAAAGCTGTTCAGAATGGGTAGTTTAAAGGTTTTATGAAACAGCAGTCTTCTGTGTAAGACAACTAAAATTGTGATCAGATTGCAATTGTGATCTTTATAAAACCTTTTTACCAAATTGCCCACCTTTTGGACAGATAAGTGAGCCCAAAAATATCTTGTCTTCCCCTGCATAGGATAACAAGTGTCAAGATGCATCTCACAATTAACTGAATTCTCTCTCTCTCTCTCTCTGTCCCCTAGAACAACCATTACAATTCTGCTAATGACCAACCAGTGGCTTTGTCTAGCTGTGTCTTTTATTATTAGTTCTTCCTTTACAATGAACTGCAGCACAAATGATACAAAACAAATGCCTTTTCATAAATGTTTCAGAGCAAGAGCCGCAAAGTCGTCCACAACAATTGAAAACCTCTTCTGAAGATATTATAGTCTTTTAGTTCTATGTAAGATTCTTACTCAAAAGGTTTTGTCCATTAAAACTCGATTTACTGTGGTGGTGTGAGCACATTACACGTTTTTAAAGGCACCACAAACTGCGACATCACGATTTGCTTTTGAGATGGATCAATATTATCTGGTAACAGCATTAAAATCTTATAGGGCATGCACCATAGGGAGGCAGAGGTGATTTCTTGCATGGCTTTTGAGTTACATTTTACTTCGGTCTCAGATAGGAGTCACTGGGATTATGTTAATGAATATGTAATGTCGGATATATTTTTTACTCAGTTATAGCCTACTATAGGAAGTGGTTTGGATGCATCTAATGGACACAAATGCCATGGGCTTTCAGTAGAATTGATTGAACATTATCTCATATCAAGCAGTAATTTAATAGAAACATGAGTGTGGTGTCCAGTTTTTCTTGGTTTAGCTGAAACATACAGTCAGAAATTAGGTAGGCCTGCATTTAGGTGCATGGTGCTGCTTCTAAATTCTGAATTCTGTAAGCTACTGCAGGCATTTTATTAATTTGATAAAGTAACAATAAAATGTCACATGGAAAGCAGGCCCTTATGTTTTAGGTCTTTTATTAGCTTATCGCTATACCATTTATTTTATTAAATTGTATTATTATTATTATTTCATTTTTATTATTAACACTGACTGATTGCAGGTTATATTCATGTTTGTTTTATGATTTTAATGGTTACCCTCACAATATTTGTAAAAATGTATGATTTTGGATAATGTCTTAAGCTATCCATTCAATGCACACTTTATTGTAGCCTAAAGAGTTACCAGAGTCTTGTGGTTCTTGACTGGACACTTTGAGGTCCGCGCACCGCAGCTTGATAACAACAGGGCACGCTCTCCCGCGAAGAAGAGGAGAGGAAGAAGAGGGGAGAGGTGAGGGGTTGCAGCCCAGTTGCACACGCCGCTGCTGCTGCTGCGTCGCTCCATCCTTTCCTCGGAGCGCATGGAAAAAACAAGGAGTGGTTATGTGATTCCCCACGAGCAGCGGGAGAAGCGCGGGAGAGAAAGGAATAGCGGGGAGGGGGGCGTTTCCCTGTAAGACAGTCTATCTAACACTGAAGCAGTGTGTAGCATCTTCACTGGACAGCATTTCACAACAGGCGGCACGGTGAGTTCAACATCTTATCGCTTTTACAAAGAAACACGGTTAGGACAGTTCTGTGAGCGGCAGGCTCTCGCGTGCAGTACTTTGTAGCCTTCTGTGGTGATGTTTATGAGTAAGATGATGTTCCCCAAAGTGTAAGACTTCAACATAGAGCGGGTTCATGACACTGCATGCCTGTGAGATCTGTGCGGGTCGCTTCTGATATGATAACTAAACAGGTAGGTCCCACAGCACCACACTCATGTGCCTCTAAATGACTTGAAGTGCACCTGCAGCAGCCTCATGTTTCACACACAGCATGTCAGCACGTCTGTTTCCTTTGTGTTAAAAAAGAGAAACCACAAACCTCACTGCAGGGAAAGGGTTAAAGATTCAATCCACACTGGCCTTTCTGAACTGGCCTTGTCACTGGGAGCAGCGGATGTATTTACAAACAAAGAAAGCTTAATATCCAGGCCTGTCACGTACAGGACAGGTGCTGCCTATGTGCAATTTTACATTGGTGAATGCTGTCCGCTTATCTGGGCTAGTAGGACAACTGTAGACTGTGCATTTAGGCCCAAAGACATTAAGTATCTGTCAAGTTTAAAAGTTTAGCTATTGTCACATTAACTGGATACCTTGTTTTTGGGTTGCCTTTGTTTCTTTAGCCATCACTAAGAAGCCAATTATTTTTGTACCCAGGTAAAAATGATAGCAGAGATTTGGTATAGCAGTCTTAAGCATAAACATGCTCATAACAGCGCCTTTAGTTCCAAGCAATTAGGCAGTAATGTGCAGGCAGCAAACCCAGCTTCCGCTCCTCACTGTCTGCCTCCATCTCTCTGTCTTGTCTTTGCCTCAGGCGCAGACACTTGTGATTTTCTGTACCCATCCCTGGTCAGGTACATTATAAAGGTTGATAAGCCCGGCGGTATCAGACGTAAATATGAAACACAGACTGATTTTCTTTCATTAGGCCTCCCAGATGGAGCCAGTTTGCCTTCAATCAGGTCTATTCAGGAAATTGATTTTCTTATAAATGTAAACCAGATGTCCTTAACCCTCATTGTGATGTCTGGGCTGTATGAAAATATATGTGTGGCCTTTACAAATGACGAGGTAGACAATGACTAAAATAGCTTGACAATCACAGGCTGAAATAAGTCACTGAGATGAAAGATGTGAGCAGCCTACATCTTCTGATCAAAAGATGGGACAAACCATAGTATTATTCAGAAATGTCACACACAAGGCAAAGTGTGGTCACATGACTGGATGTTGATGTTGCTTGCTTACTTTGATCTTGCAAACCAGTGATGTTTAAGTACAAAAAACCTACATCATAACCTAACATTTCCATATCTTTTCTCCTCCACCCGTCCCTATTATATGTACTGTCTGACTCTGAACATCCATCTATCCTTAGACCTGATATCTCCAAGCAGGTAGACTCTTCTGAAACACGTCTTCAAATTAGACTTTGGTGACAAAAAGCAGACACGAGCCGCTCCAGTGCGTTATGGCGAAGAGGCCAACAGCAAGGATGTATTTTTACACCCAGATCTCTGACACCTACGTACATCTCTTCACAGCTCTTGGTGAGAACAGAAGACACGTCCACTTGAGTTGTCATCATCAGCGCGGCCCCAGACATGGACAGTTGGCGATGGAGGATAAGGGCGAGATGAGCGGGACCAGAAGAAGAATATAGGTAATGAGGAAGACAAGTGTCAGGATCTTGTGTGATTGCCCTGTCTATTTTTTTCCCCGTCTTTTTTCATTTCGGTACTTTCTTTACCATGACAGCGGGTTTGAGGAAGTAAGACTAAAGCTCAGGTGTGAGTGAGGGGAGAGGATTGTCAGCAGCAAATGAGCGCCTCGTGGGAGTGCCGGGTCTCACGGTGCACTGGCTTTGATAGGTATAAGAGGGATTGGGGTAGATAAACAAGCTGGGTAGAAGGTTAAATACAGGGCTAAGGGGAGCAACCGAGGGGGATTGCTTGATGATTACAGAGAAAAGGTTAAAAGGGAAGCAAGTCATGTCATGTTTGGAAACTAGTTCTGGTGTTGTCCGAAGGGAGCTGTCTATGGTGCTGATCCCCAACTCCACTGCTGCTGCTTCCTGTATCCTGTATTTTTCACCCCTTTCTTATTCCTTTCCTTAACACCACTCTTTTTCACCGATAACTTGCGTGGTTCTCTCCTGCTTTGCTGCTGATTGACAACTACTGTGTCTCTAATTGGCAAGTGTGGATAGGGAAGAGCCAGGGCTTATTCTCCGTGGGACGGACCGAGGAAGAGACAGAAAGAGACTGTGTGTGCTGAGGAGGATGAAGAAGAGGAGGAGGAGAAGCAGAGGGGGGAGGGGTGGGGGGGGTGGGCATACCAGGGAGTCTTACAGCCAGAAAAAGTGGGGAAGGATAGTAGAAGAGACAAAGATAGCGAAAATTAGGAAAAAATATATCATGTTGAATAGGAGAAGCAAGAAGGTGAAGGCTGAACATCTGTTTGGTAATCACTCTCATCCCTCAGAGCAATGTAACACACACTGACACCTATTTGATAATTGGTGAGCTCTGGCCTCCTCCCTCAGCGCTTTGGCTAAATGGTTGCTTGATACCGAGGGGAGAGCAAAGGGACTAGCTGTTGGCAGTGGTAATATGTTTACTCTCCGCAGTTCAGGTAAGGATTGCATAGCAGGCTGCCCGCGTGGGTGTATGTGCCGTTCCTTAACACTTACAATAAGGCAATTAGTCCCACAATGTGTTCCGTGATGGGCCCGAGAGCATGTGCGAAACGTGTGTGGAAGGCAATTCAGCCGCATTGTGATTCAAGGATAAATATGATTTTCTCTTTTTTTTCTTGTTCCCTTTTCTAGGTGCTGTTCTTAAAAGAAGATATCCGTGCACACCTCCTTCTTTCGCGCAGCAATCTTGTTGGGAGTGCACAAAGCTGAAAGGATATTTGCTGAAAAGGAGAGAATGAGCTTCTGAGAAAGGAGGATGGGTTGGAGGAGTGTGAGCCTAATACTGCTCCAGTCTCGACCACGGGTATTCTTGGGTTGATAATACAGATGTGGATGTTATTGCTTGAGAATACGCGTAGTTGAGTGGAAGCTTTGTCCGCTAAACTGGACTCTGTGTAGAAAGGTATATGCAATCATGAGATGAAGTCATACATATAGCAAACATAATGAACTATTGTATGTAGAACTGGCTGGTAATATGACAACAATTTTATATCACAATTTTCTGTAAGCCCATGTCTCAAATTTGATTCCATTACATATTTATTTTGTACCATTGCCTTTAATACACTTGTACAGGTATACAGAAGCTATATAGTACATTTGTTACTGTCAATGACATATAAATGGAAAAAGACAACTTGACCTTTGAGCATATAGAACTTCATCAAATAAAGAAAATCAAAGTATCACAACAAGATTTGCAGATTTGTGTAGGGTCAGACTCACAACACAATTTTATTGTCATATCACACATTCCTAGCTGTATGTATGTGTAAATTTACTTAGGTCAGAAAGGTTTTAACATAGACATGGACATAGTTGTGGCTAGCAGGTGGTGAAATAAAATCCAGTCACAGAGGAGGTTTTATTGCTCAAGGTTTATCAAGCGTGTCACTCTTTACACCTTGGCTGGTAATGGATTTGTGGAGCTGGTCTCTCCTGCAGGAGCACTGGTAGAGAAAAAACTCAATTGGGTTCCAAGCTTGGGCATTAGTTCAGGGAGCTTAACACTAAAATCTTCAGGCGCAGACGCTAATTCAATGCCTTCTTGATTACATGCCCTTGTCAGTCACTTGTGAGCTTTTAATCTTATCAGTTGATGAGTGTCTTTCACAGCCCTTCACACACTAGTCATTTTCATCACATTGAACAGAAGTCAAATTTTTTGACAAAGTTTCTCCCAGACCTGGCTTTTTCTCTGTAGACATGAACAACTGAAATGTGATAGTGTTGTGTCTTGTAAATGTGTATACCTATTGTACCAGAGCAGTATCAGCTACTGCTGCACTCCTATTTTTGACTAACCAGATCAGTCTAAAAATGTGTGAAAGTTTGATGCCTGTAGCAGCAATAGGAGACAGTAACACATGAGGACATGTCAAGCCTTGCACCCGTGGTCTGACATTTCAGCAGTCGGCTCAGCTGACTGGCTGTCATGACAATCTCCCAAACACACACATATGAGTGTATAAGCTGCACACGGGGCTCACACCATCGTCACGCCAACAGGCAAATGTGGGATTGTTGATCTTTAAACGGGCGCTTTAGACACAAGTGCTCGTATGAACATGCTGCAGCTTGGTTCACTGGGTCCAAGTCTGTGGGGAATAAGGGACTGATTGATTTTTGGAGTAACTATTTTTAGGCAGAATGATGGATGTTTATGTCTTTTATTGATCTGTAAAGGGGTGGGTCTGTAGAATTCTTGAATGTCAGGGCATGCTGATTAATCAGGAAGCAAGGGTCCTGTAAAAACAGCTTAAATTGTCAGTACATTAACATTATTGCTAAGTATTATAAATTAGAAAATCAACATTTCAATGCAAATTCAGCAGTATATTAGCATCTGTTGGTAAACGTGCATATGATGAATTGCACTTATAATTTACTTTTCCATGATTTACTAATGCTGTGTCAGCAAATCTCTTATTCATTAGCGCTGCCTGCAAATGTCATTTATTTGAATTTCACTCTGGCGTTGGCTAAACTTGTTGAATGAGCAAAGCCATTTCTGCATTTTGTGTCTTTGCAAAAGTGTGCGTTTGTCTATGCATGTGTGTGTGTGTGTGTGTCAATGCACAAGTGTGCGCTTTTCTATGCACGAGTGTGTATATCTGTCCATGCACAAGTTTGTGTATGTCTATGCATGAGTCTGTTGTGTAGTATGTCAATGCATTAGTGTGTGCTTGTCTATGCACAAGTGTGTGCGCTTCTAAGCAACAAAATGACTATTGTGAGCACAGCTCCAGGTGCCTAGCAACCGAATCGCTCTGTTTCCTTGGCAACAGTTGTGTGGGTGATTGGCAGCCTTGACAACGAAGACGGAGTGACACTTGACCTCGCGTGCTGAAAGGAAGAGAAGAAAGAAGCGTGGAATGGAAAAGAAAAGGGAAGGCGGTGGGAGGGGGCGCACAGAGACACAGGAGACACTAAGTGATAATCATTTCCCATTGTAATCATCCTCCAGCATGTTTCATAAGGCGTCGTCAATACCTCTCCAGCTGGGGTCTATCATCAAACACAATGCACAGTGCGGTACGCACATGCACTGACACACTCTTCCTGGGTGGAGAGCCCAGACAGGCACTCCACATCTCATCTATTATCACTCAGCTCTGCCTGCTGCACAGCCCTCCTACACTGTGTCTGCTTTCATTTGTGGTCTGCTGCATCCTGTGCTCACAGCAGGGATGAATGGATACTGGACTTCGGGAAAATGTGTCATGTCATAGATGCCAAGAGAGAGTGGATCACTAGTTAGTTACTCACTATGGTACAAAGACATTTGTTTGATAAACACAATTAATGATCTGGGCATTCTGGCTTTGAAAAAGTCTTTATATTTTCATTTCAGATGTACTTTTTTGTGCTGAATATTGTGACTAATTTGTATTGTTAATTGTTGTGATTGGCTTAGGTGAGAGAACATTTCATTTTTTATGTTTCAAGTCAATATTAATTTCATACTTGTATTATTTCTATAGTGTATAAGGGGTTCCATACAGTAGGCTGCATGAAATTAAATTTATAATCTGAGCCTTTTGTATTTTCTATCACTACTTCAGAATGAACAAGATGTTAGATGTGATTTTAAATAGTACTGTGAATTGTTTAGCCTTTCTGTTTGATACATTAGTAATGCTGACACCTTAAACATTACTCATTAACATTATTATTTCCAGTCACATCCAGTTCACACAAAAATGTTTCATTAATAGAAAATCAGACTCCATTGTACAACTAAATTCATTTTTATTTCATGTCATTTATTTTTAACAGGTATGGTACAAAACACCCAAAACCTACTAAGCAACAAAGCAATGTATTTTACTCCAGTAAAAGGACCTGTTCACAATGTTGTGATGAGGAGTTTAACAAATATATAATGTATATGCCCTATATAATACTTTTTGTTTTATTTTTAAAAGTCAATTGAAACAATAAAGTAGTTTTTATTTGAGCACTGCTCCTGCTCATAGTATGAGTGGAAGCCTATTTTCCGCATCCAAGCATGTATTTTTGTAATGATGTTGATGATTTTTCTTTATGCCATAAACTTTTGTGTAGTACTCAAAAGACAAAAGAAATGTATACAGCTCAACATAACATTTTAACTAAACTATTCTATTCAACTATTCAAAGAAAATAATTATTTAAAGGACAACCTATGGTACATCAAAACACCTCTGTCAAAAATCAATAACTCTTAAATGGCTATAATGAAAATTAGCTAAGGAGTTTTGATGACACATTATATTGGCCATTGATCATATGTGATAATACAAAATTATGTCCATATTAAATTGTCTTCTAACCAACCGAGTCTCAGTTTGAGTAAGATTACAAGCCATAACCAGCTCTTCCTCCCTCAATGGCATGCATTTCCACAAGGGTTACTGATTTGCTGATTCACAGGCATCTATCCAGTCACTATATACATCAACAGGCTCCGACAGATCTGTGTATAATGGGTTAAGGGCCATAATGTACATTTAGAAATGCAAACCTGTTTATTTAGTTTATCTGTATTGTGTATGGACTTGTATATGTATTAAACATCATTATGCATATATAAGCAGCTGAAAATAATAACATTATAATAATAAGGATACATGTAATGGGGGTCTGGAACTCCTCGAGGCAGACTGAGCAGGAGATTATACCCGTATTCCTGCTTCGTTCCCTGTTGATGTAGAAAAGAAGATAGTGACAGTGAAGTCAGTTTAATCAAGACTTTTTCCTCTTAGAGAAGAGCATTTTATTATTTACATTTTGACGTCACATGATTTCTCGTGATTGCAGAAAGGACAAGTGAACTGAGACTCCAAATCTCCAGTCATTTTCTTTTTAGGAGGGGGCTTTCTTTTGGACTTTCGGCGTCCCATGGCACACAGAGTCAAGTCTAGAAACAAAGAAAAAGACATCAAACCAATGTCATCGGCACAAGATTACTTCAATATTTGATTAACAGCACACTAAAGTGCAAGACAAGCCGCAGGCAACAACAAACAAACTATTAGCAAGCTAATGTTAGCATGTGTGTTGTTATAGCTAGCAAGCCACAAAACTTCATAACAAACGACTTTAGCTGGCTCATATATAATACGTTTCTACACAGTCCGCAACAAATTCACGAGAGATGTTATTATAGTCTTCTTGGTAGTCATGGTGCAGAATTAAACCTTTCTATGCACACTATTTACCTTTGGCTGTGGAGAACACGCGTAAGTATTATAAGGAAATCCCAAATCCAGACTCCGGAACCGGCGTAATATGATTGGAGGAGAGGAGACAAATTAAGGCTACTGGTTGGATAGTCCACCCGTCAATCACGCTGACGTCACTACAACAAGATGCCTGTTTCCCGCGTGGTGGCGACACAAACTCAGCAGGTGTGTATTTAAATCTGTAAACTATGCTTTTCACCAATATTACATCATGTAAACACATTTTTATGTTCTCTGGGCTCTCTCGGGCTGTGCTATGCAATGGGCAGAGGACACCTTAGCACACCTACTGACTGTTTCTTGTGTTGAGTAATTTTCTTCGTTCGGATATATTGCGAATATAACAAAATGCTCTGTTAAATTTTACCTTGTTATTGGTCCTGTATTTACAGGTACATAATGTGGACAGTGAAGATTGTGGGGCTAGGTGTCCTGGCTCTCTCTGTGAGTGTGGAGTTGCTTGGCTGGCTCCATCGCCGTTACAGAGCTAAGAAAATCCTCAATGAAGTCCTATTTTTCCCCTGTGAGATGGTTTGTGTGGAGCACATATTCAGTCCTTCACTACCCTAGTAGGTGAAACATGACATTCAAAGGTATTTGCTGACACTGTAGTGTGCATGACAACACTTTCCTCTTGTTTTGTGCATCTCTAGTCCCTGTTTCTGCTCATTGCCTCATGGTGTTGAGACATCCTTCTCCCAACTCCTGCGCTACATCCTGTCTGCCTCATCATCTTTGGACTTGTGTGTTTTTGCCTTTTCCAACATGGACCTTTGCAGGGCTGTACTTGCGCTGCATAATAAAGGAGTCATTATCCGCGTACTCAGTGACAAGGACTACATTGCCATATCAGGCTCCCAGATTGGGCCCCTCCGCAAGGCAGGTGAGAGCTGTTTTTTTTCACTAGTCACAGTGACAAAGCATTATATACTGGGAAATCCAACTTACATGGTCCAGTGAATTGTATTTGTGCAGTGTGGTAAGTATTGAAATAATGGAAGGGGTGAGTCAGTTTATGACCAATAAAAGAGTGTTCAAAAGGTCTTCCCGGACATCCAGTGTTATCTTTAGTAAATTACAGAAAATCTTTTGTAGTTAAACTAATGATAGTCTGTCTGTCTGAAGGAATGCCAGCTTCATGGTCTTAATGACAAAAAGAGGAAAAATTGTGCAACATGTCTGTCTCATACTGTTGCAGTCCATTTAACAAATGACTTCTCACCATTTTAACTAAGAATTAAGTAAGTACAAAATTGGCATCCAGACAGCTTATTTCATCAGGCAAAGTGTTTCTGTGTCTCCAGACTCTCCACACTGCAAACCTCAGCATATCACTTAAAAAGGAATACTTCTCAATCAAAATAGTCCCTCTAGGAAAGCTTTTAGTCTCAAGTAGCTCTAAGTGGTACACAAACTAAATTGTTTACTCAAGCGTCTGGTTAATGTTTCAGTCACCTGTGATTATTCTCAGGGTGGAAGTGTGGGTTGAAGGGGTGGGCTATAACATAGCCGGTGTTCATATTAATAAAAGGATATTAAATGATATTAAATGTTTTGATTATCATTGATTGGATGTACAATGAATTTTAAATTAAAGTGTTTTATGAAGCAGTAGTCTTCTGTGTAATGCAGAAAATGAAAAAATGAAACCGTGTCTATGCCCATTCACTTAGTTTCTTTCAGGTCCCTGGCTCCTCTCTACAGCTACTCTACAACAAAACAACACATTCTTTGAGTAAAAATGCAGTATATGATTTTGCAATGCAAGTGAGGGTCTCTGAAATAAACCATGTCAACTATATATTTTAGATAGTATCTCAGCTGATCAGCAAATAAATGGTTAACAGGACGGCACTTGTCTGACCTAATGCTTGTGTTATTTTTTAGGAATCTGCGTGCGCTGTGATGTTGGCTCGGTGTACATGCATCACAAGTTTGCTGTAGTGGACGGCAGCCTGCTCATCACTGGCTCCCTCAACTGGACGCTGACCGCAGTGCAGGGGAACATGGAGAATCTCATAGTGACCAGGCAGCCCGAGCTGGTGAGGCCCTTTATTAAGGAGTTTCATCGTTTGTGGGAGTTCAGTGACCCGTCCAGAAGAGCCCATTGAGGAGGACCCTGCTCAGGAAAGAATGTAGACACTTTGATGTAGCACATTTGATCAAAGCCAAGTCCTTTTTCTACATCTTACTTGTTAAACCAGACGTATAGTGGACATTTTTCATCATATTTCTATGATTCTAGGAATAAACTATTTCACAAGATAACACTTATTTTTCAGAGAGAAAATATTTGGAAATTAACCATATAGTATATAGTTTATTATTTAGTTAGTTTATTGTTGTTTGTTGGGAGTTTTGCCAAATTCTGTTTAAAATATTTTTCTAGAAAGTCATGATATACTATCAAGTTTTGTTTAATATAAACATTTTACATACTTAAAACAACAGTATGTAGTGTACAAATCGGTGTGTGGTTTGGCACCGTTTTTGACAAATTATAATAAAATCTTTTCATTCTTTTTGTAGTCTTTAACTAATGTGTGCCCCGCAGCAGTAGTCCTCACTTGTTTCATCATGATTCCTTCAGTTTTAAATTCACAGAAAATCCTCACAGTACTGCGGAATTTTGGAGTAACTCACAATGGCCTCTTTTCTAGTTTTCCAAACCCATGCAGAGTCTGGTTCTAACATGAATTATGTGCCTGAACACACCGCATGACTCTGCTTTATTCATAGTGTAAGACCACGTCAGACTACTTGATGAGAAAGCATTTACTGGATTGTCTTTTGAAGGTGTTTAAACTTGTTTTGTTCAGTGTTGAATGTGAATGAGAAACTTAGACATGGATATCAGATGCCTTTATACGCGGTTTAACGGTATTTAGATGTGAATTATTTGGTCCATGACAGTGGTACAAATGAATCAAGAGGAGATGTGCAATGCAATAGTTTGTCAAGCTCCCATGTGACAGGTGACAATTATATAGTAAGCAGTGAGCACTGTGATTCCATGCATTTATGTATTTATTATTTTTGGATGTATTACAACTGTATTTTCTTGTTTCACATTGCAGAAATGATGCAACTGTTTTGTTTTTTTGTCAAGACCGTAAATAATTGTTTAAGTCGCACTTTGACAGGGCCTACGGGCAAAGACGCAAACGATCTGTATTATTTTGAAGCTCCCCGGCGGAAGCAGCCCCGTCACTCTTTCGCCTGATGTGCACAGCTAACAGACTTTCACTGATAGTTGACACATACGGATTGAGGAGATCGTGGAGTGTCCAGACGCGGCGCACATCCTTCTCCAAGAGACGGCTGGGCGACGTGAAAAGGACGCACGGGGCAGACACACATACATTGAAATAATTTGAAAGGTATTTTAAATTGTTTGAAATACTTTTTGTGAGGCAGCAATATAGTAGCTTTCTATATAATGTCTACTGGACATGTTTGTAGTGCCGTTTTAAACTTTTTCGTAACAAATGGCGTGCTTTTTGCTTAAAAGGTTAGACTCCTATAATTCTCTATTTTCAATTCAACAAGTGTGTAACCTGTTGTGCTCTACTCTCTCACCTGAATAAGCACGTGTCTCCGTGGGTCATACTAGACTCTGTATTTTGTGCCTACTGAGTTTATTGTGCGGTACTTTTATTGCACTAAGTAGTTATTCCGTGGAGATTATAGTTTACTGGCGCATGCGTGGTTATTGGCGTTTTGCTGAGTGTGTTGTGCATCGTGTAAACCGCGCTGGCAGACTCTCTGCGGTTCAGAGAGTGGTAATGCTGGGCTGGTCTCCCGGGAGCTCTGAGCAATCAGTGAAGAGCTGGCTTCTGTAAGCTCCTCAATAATGCGCACGAGAGAGAGGTGCGGATGATATAAGAATGAATGAACACTTCATCCTGCTTATGATGCAGCGGGTTTAACTGTGGATGGATGTTGACAGGGAGGTGTGTGTGAGAGAGGGAGAGGTAGTGGAGAGATTAATGGCGCTGTAAGTGAGATCGTGTGTGTGTGTGTGTGTCTAATCGGGAGTCAGTCAGTGGATGAAAGGTCAGATGGATGGATTGATAAAACATCCCTGCGCCCCACTTACTGCTCAGCAACAACTCATACGTTTGGAAGTGAAAACTGCTCACACACAGCGGGTTGTGACTGATTGAAGGAAAACAGTGAAGGGAGCACGCCCTGGCTGTGATTCATACCGGTAAATGACTGAGATGACAGATGAGTAGAAGTGAACGGGCCATTTAAAAATAACACGACCATTTACCAACATGGACATCTGCTGCTCTGTTTTGCTTTTGCAAATCACTCATACGTTTCATATTTCTACACTATACAGTACGCTGACAGGTTAGACACTCTATGCCTACATCAAATTTTACATATCTATAGTTCTTTTGATGAAACAATTTTTCCCATAGCTCATAGACTTTACAGAAAGACTTTCTTATAAAAAATGGTGAATGGTGAGGTTGAAAATTGTCTTCAAACCCATAATTGAACACTATTGCTTGCTATTTTATCCACATGGGTCTTTGCTTAAAGGCCTACTACCTGTATGATGAACATAATACATGTTTATGTGGACATGTTGAAGGTTTGAAGTCTGTATAGCTACTGTACATGATACATGACAGTTGGTGTTTGTTGGTCACAGCTTTGTCTTTATTTTTATGGTGTTTTTTTGCAAATATGTTTTTATTTTATTTTTTCAAGAGGTATATCAAATAAAACATTTGGATATATGTGTGTATATATATATATGATGTGTTCTTGTCTTGTCTACATAGATGGCTTCAGCCCGAGACCCAGGACAGCAGAGCCAGGAGCAGAGAGATGTGGCTGACCAGAACTTCGACTACATGTTCAAGCTGTTGATCATTGGTAACAGTAGTGTGGGAAAGACCTCCTTCTTGTTCAGATATGCAGACAACTCCTTCACCTCAGCCTTTGTCAGCACAGTGGGAATCGACTTCAAAGTCAAAACTATCTATCGGAATGACAAGAGGGTCAAACTACAAATCTGGGTAAGATTAATTAATATAATAAATATTTTATCTTGTCAGTTGGGGCTGGACAATATGGTAAAAATCCAATATCACAATTTTTATGAAGCCAAGATTACAATTTCTGTTTTTATCATGAATTTAGTTTACTTTGAATGGCTGCCTGAAGACTACTGCCACATTAAACCATTTTTACAACAAATTCATTGTACATCTAATCCAAGGTTCATCAACCATAAAGTAGTAATGAAAGTGAAGAGAAGAGCGTAGATGAATTCACTGTATCATAGTTCAACAATCTTCCCAGAATAATCTTCATAACTTCATCACTTTTTATCAGCATATCACCCACCTCCTCTGTCAGTTTGGTTTTATTTGTGTAGTTTGAGAAATCCACTATGCCTTGATGGTTAGGTCATTAGGAGAATGTTATCTTGTTTTTACATCAGCGACAAACACTGTCTATTCAGTAGTCCACAAGTTGGCAAAGACACTGGCAAACTGCATTACACTTTATGAGCTGTAATAATTTTGGATGAAAAAAACTCTTACAGATTGAGAGTGGGAACCAGAAAAAGACTATTGTTGAAAATCAAAATATGTTTTTTGTTTGGTCCCCATGTTTTATAGACTGTTTAAGACAATTTAAGAGACAGTGGCAGAGAAATTAACGTTCCTGCATCTTGGCAAAAGAATGTTTATTTGAATCCAAAAAATTGCCTGTGTTAGGACAATTGGTCATTTTTAAAGGAATGAGTGCGATAGTTGAAGTGTTTGAGGGCTTGGAGCTAAGTGCAGTTTTGGTCCAAAATGAATATTATATATCAAATGAAAGCTCTCAGTGATCAGTATCTTTCTGATGGCAAAAGGAGTGTTGAAATGTTGACCAGAAAGGACTATCTTTACATACGCCTATTCAGACACATGGATACATATTCAGACTTTAGAAAGTTGCCATGTCCTAGTTTACTAAAAAATGTTAATGCAAAAAAGGCGTATCTTTGAAAGATAGATAAGGTGTATTTTAAAAGAATTACAAAATCTTCTTTTTTAACTGAAAGTGTGGTAGTATGAATTTTCACATAGATTCTCGTTTTGATTACACAAACAACTGCGTTTAGCTTAAGGCAGTAGCAGATAATTGACTTTTGCTGAAAATTTGTTTTGGCTATCCTGTAAAATCTGTAAAATTCCACTTATGCCATCAGTGTGTGTGTGTGTGTATGTGTGTATGTATGTGTGTTGCAATTGTTCAGAATATATTGTGTGATAAATATTGATATTACAAATGATCATATTAGTTTCACACACCTTGCATATGAAATAGTCTGCAAATTACTTTTTACTCCCCAACACCTCATTTCAATAGCACAGGTTTGCCCCAGCGTCACCCAAAGGCACAGTTCTTCAAAGCGCTTTGTTAAAGCGTTACTATACAACTCTGTTTGTCCTGCTTCTTCCCGGTTTGCCCTCTCACACTCCTCGCTGCTGCCTGTCGAGGACACAGCGTAAACTAATTTCTCCTGCTCCACAGTTAATGACAGTTGATGTTTAACATGGTCCCCAGACAGTGGGGTTCATGAAAGATGCATGGCTTTAAGCTGCTGAGCTATATGTGCTTACTGTGCAGACAGACGCCCAGGATAGATCTATTAGTGAATGTGAACGGATAGCCCACAGTAACACAGGGCACCACTGTGAGATGAAACTCATACATCTTTTCATCTGACGGATTCTCTACTGTGGGCTCTTTGTGCTTGCTGAGCTTATACTGGTACTGTATTAGCATAGGTGGAATACATACGTATTAGGGCTGCAGCTAACGATTATTTTGCTAATCGATTAATCTGTCGAATATTTTTACGATTAATCGATTAATCGGTTAGTAGCGAAAAGTGCCTAAATATATGATTTTTTTCCATAACTTGAACCAGATAAAGGTAAAACTATGCCACCAGAGGACTTCTGGAAAGAGCTTACAGAAAAAGAAGGTTTTTCCATTCTAAATACAAAATGTATATATTTTTGTACAGTTTTGGCCTAATTACTGCTCTGTGTGAGTTGTTCTCTTCTCATCAAATGTGATGTTTTGGAGTCTGTATACTCAAGTTAACGATTATTCGATTACTAATTAGTTGACGATTATTTCAGTAATCGATTAATCACGATTAATCCGCTTAATTGTTTCAGCTCTAATACGTATGTGTAAAAAGAAGTTGGGACTATTTCTCTGTAATCATGGTTTGAAAGTTTTACAAGATATTAGGGTGTGATACTATGGGTATTCCTAGTAATCAGTATACTTTTCTTAAAAAGACAAATTAATCATTTCCAGCATCCAACATACTTTTGTAGACTGGTTGTTAACCCTTAGCACTGTGGCACACTGGTGTTCATCATTTTATTACTGTATTGTCTTGTTTTGTCTTACTGTTTATTTAGTGCTATATTAGATTAAACTATTCTGATTTTATTTCCTAACTTTAGTCTTCTTTGTCGTGTTTTTCCCAGGACACAGCCGGGCAGGAGCGTTACCGGACAATAACCACAGCCTACTATAGAGGAGCCATGGGTTTCCTGCTCATGTATGACATCACCAGCCAGGAGTCCTTCTGTGCCGTGCAGGACTGGTGAGTGAAAAACATCATAGTTAGCATTAGCGTGCGTGCGTCTGTGTCTATTAGCAAGATTACGCAAAAACTACTGGACAGATTTGGATGAAACTTTCAGGGAAAGTCAGGAGTGACACAAGGAAGAAGTGATTATATGTTGGGAGTAATTGGGATTACAGTCTGGATGGGGAATTTTTTAAAGAAGCGGCCCTGCTGCTGCTCTCTGTTGTCATAGTGCATCTCCTCCTCCCCTGTTGTAAAGTCTGACCCTTATCTTCTGCTGACTTTACTACAAATATGTATGACAGTGAAAGTTTTTATTCATCCAGGTGGAGTTCATTCTGAAGGTTGAAAAGGGCCATCTAAGGTTTTCAGTGTTGAAAGCTTTTGTCTGCTAGTTCCAGCAGACTACTTCAGCTCTGATTTGACTGATTTGTGAGATTTAGTCAGTTAGATCAGTTTGACGTGCAATTTGAAGTATGTTAAGACATAAAGATATAAATTTAAATTGTGGTGCTGGCTCAGTTGGTGAATGTCAGCACATACAGACCACAAAAATCTACCAAAAGGCTTTCCTGCTCTCTGTCTAAATCTGTAATAATTTATACTGTATAATGTAAAAACTGTTCTGTATCATATTATCTTACCCTTGCACCTTACACGATTGATCCTTTTTCCTGTTTTTAAGTTCTCTCTTAAAACACACCTTTTTACTTTGGCTTTTAACTCAGTGTGAGATGTTAACCTTTATTTGTTTTTATTGTTTCTGCTGTTTTTATTGCTGTACTGTTTCCTACATCTGTGTTTTTATCCAATTAGTATTTATTATTTTGGGATGTGACTTACTCTTTTTAGGCTGTGTACAGCGCTTTGGCCAAACTAGTTGTTTTTTTTGAAAGTGCTTTATAAATGAAGTTGGATTTGGATTAATTAAAACTATGTTAAAGATGCCCACTGCTTCTACTGGTATTAATCTAAAATGAATAGTCTATGTAATTATTTATTTGTGTGTAATGTATATTTGTGTGTCTTTGTGTGGT
>JAVQKG010186591.1:0-18319 GCA_036025885.1 Hypseleotris bucephala
TTGGAATATATAATCCTTCTTGTGAATTCTGTATCACACAAAACTGTTAACGCCCAAGGCACACAACCTCTCTTAAATTCAGGAAAGGTGACGAGTGATAGATGAACAAGGGGCTGAGAGAAACATGGTAGCATTAGCTGATAACCCTAAACCCTGAGATTGTCATCGCATGTGAAGATTGGCATTCAAAGTGGATACTGCCCACCATTTACCTGGGCCTTATCTCTAAGAAGGCAGGCCCTAGTCGCCCTGTGATCTAATGAAGGAGATGACCGCCGCAATACAAAATAGAGGAAAATGTGAGGCTCTTTCATACCGGGCTGTTTATATTGGTTTTAGATGCAAAATAAAAACATACAAAAAAACAAAGCTTCAATAGAAATCGCTCATTCTTGCCACAGCTACTGAATGTAATTCCTGTCTTCATGTGAGATCGCTGCAAGTTGTTTTTTTGTACTTGTTTTCAACCCCTCCACCACCACTCCAGCCCCGCTCAATAAGTAGGGTAGCTACTTGGAGAGTGGGAGATCCAAACTGACAGGTCACTATTCTCAAACAAGCTGGAGAGAATGAGGGAGTTCCAGCCAAAAGGAACAAGCAAGAGACAAAAGACAAAGCAATTGGGAAAAAGAAAGAAAGAAAAAATGACAAACAAGTGCTGCCGTCCCTATAGTCAGGTGAAATTTGTATTAGGGCTGGGAATCACAAGGTAACCCACAATTTGATACACGATACATGGCTCACAATACTGATAATATCACAATATGGCAATACTGCAATAATAAATGTATATACAGTATATAATGTAATAATTAACAATGTTTAAGTGTTTTCAAAGTACCTAAGATCGTTTTTAAGATGTATTCTCCCATGAATGCATAATCTTTTTTTAATAAATTATAGTTAATTTTATATTTGTGAATATTTCAGTTGTATCAACAAGTCCACTTTCTCAAAATAAGAAACAAAATTTAAGTACTGCCATTTTATCCAGTAATATTTTTGACATAGTAGTAGAAAGCTCAAAAAGTGTCCAAAAATACAGTGGTTTCAGGATATTACTAGGTATCTTGAACATGAGTGTGGATTTTTATTGTATTTCTTTTTTTCTTTTTAGTGTATAAAGTAGCCTGAGCTCTTACGGTGCCTGTGTTGGCTGAAAAGCTCACAACAGTCACAGTATAAAAGCCATAAAGCCACAGTATAAAGACAGCACTAAGGTAGAAAGAAGGATTCCTATGGGAGCTGGATAAGAGACTCAGAGAGAGATGTTGAGAGCATGGCTTTATCAACACACGTCCTATCCCTCACTGTGCTGACATGTAATACATTTATAATGTACGTGAGCTGAAGAGCCTACGTGCAAAAACAACACAGAGTAGTGTTTGTGGTTAACAGAGCACCATGTTGTTATTTCTGCATTGCACACATCAAGTATATGCATCAATTCTCATGTTGCTAGGCATTCGCCATTACAAAAACAATATAGCTTACTATAAATATAAGTCATTCCTGCCGACTCAAATTATTTCATTTATTAGCCCAATGTCACATGCCCTCAAACAAAAACAGACAAACAAAAACCCAGCTATGGGAATACTCCGTGGAATAACAGAAAAAATACAAAGAGCTCTGAAAAAAACAATATACACCAAAAGCTATAAAATACTGTAGATCTGGATCACAAATGTAATGTCATTCATGACCATAACCAGAGAAACACGGAGATCATTCAACACACAAAAAAAGAAAATAAAACAGAATATGAAAAGGCAGAGCTGGAGAGAGCAAAAACAACAAGAAAATCTGCCATATTGGACCACTGCAGAAGAGAAAGACACATAATAGATTGAAATAGGGCTAAGATCATTGCGACAGAGCACAACAAACACAAACGTTGGATTAAAGAGGCAGTTGAGATCAGGAAGTGGGCCAACAGAACAGTAAATTGAGATGAAGGGGCAATAATGTTGTCCCACACCTGAGACACTGTGCTGAACAAGCCGGACAGCAGATGGCACTGTGTAGGAGAATCAAGTGGCAAGACATGTCATCGTAACTCACATGACCTCTGATGAAGACAACAGGAAATGGTTGAAACATGTCAAGTGAAGGTACACTGGTCTATTTGAAAAGGTCAGCTTAATGAAGTTACATACATATTCCTGCAACTATAAATGTCCAATATCCAGGATGTACCACGCCCAAAGCTGGGATAGGCTTCATTCACCGGATATCATACCAATAAATGTCACAATACCAGAAATCCAAATTAATTTACACCTCATAGAGATTTGTATCTAAAGACGGATCATGGACTGGGCAGGACGGTAATTGCTGTCACGCCAAACAAGAAAGATAAGAATTGGTTAAGCTAAACATGTTGCTTATCAAAAGTGCTATTAGCGTTAAATTGCTTGTGCTGCCAGCAATACGACACCATCTGACGTGTGATCCATGCATGTCGTTAACACATCCACACACACAAGCGGAGGTGAAAGCCTATACATGGCAGTCTCGCGTGTTATTCTCATGCTCTTTTAGCTGCTCACTCACAGCTGAAGGTCTTCCTGCTGCTTGGGTTTGATCGCAATGAGCCGCTGTACATCTGTCAAAGGAAGGGGGATCCCACTGGGCCCCGCTGCCTCAGTCCTATCAGCATGATGTCATCCGCTACTCTTCCTGTCACACCCTCCACCCCTCCCTCCATTAACAGCTCTTCGTGGCGGCTTTGTCTTCCTTTTTTTAATGGTAATGTATTTTTTTCATCTTCTTCTGCTTATCAGTCCAGAAACATGTTCTTTCACACAGATATATAAATGTGTGTTGTTACTTAGCTTGGTTTGTGTGAATGTTAAACCAACTGGAGCGTATACAGTATGGTTATTTAAAGACATGTCATGTAGAGTTGTAGAGGTACGGTGAGGCAAAAAGGAGACAGTTAATTTGTCTTCTTATTGTCTTCTATTTCTGCCTGGAGCCTCCTGCAACAACTATGGGTCTTTAGGCGGGGTCCACCGTGAAAAAGTATATGTATAAGCTGACAGAGAGACATATACTGATAACCATTCACTCAAAAAAATCATATTTAGAAGCACCTGGTGAGAATCCGCAATAACACAGGGATGCAACCCACAACCTTATTGCTGAGAGTTGAAAGGGCAAACCAGTCTCCCACCATGCACCCAACAACATTTTTAGATGAATGAATGAAAAATGACAGAACTCTTTTTCGTCACCAGTTACTGCAACAATGTGTGATGGTTTAAAAGGGATCATGAACAATACAATATTGCCCTTTTTTTAAGATACTAAGGGCACTCTTTGTCCATCCAGCCATGTAAATGTGCAGGTATGAAACAAATATTATACATTACACGAAATATCCAACAGTTTTTTTAATGACTAATTATTTTTTTAATTGGAAACAGCAGCAGATGTTTAACTGATTATTGTATTAAAAACTATCCAACAATTCAAAGCCATTCTGATAAGCAGGTTAGTCTAATCTTGTTTAGAATGCTTTCTTTTTTTCTATACAAGTTTCTGACAAAAACAAAGACGCAAATGCAAACGCAGCGGAACATCCAATTCATTAAAAATCCAATTTATTGTGTCAAAACAGAAAGCCAGGGAATGATCAGAGAGTATTGTTTGCATTGCGACTTTCCAGGGATGCTCTGTCAAGTCTGCGCAATAACATCGTCACTCATTAGGCAGCGTTGGGGATAGGTTTTCTCTCCCTCTCCCCATATATTCCTCAGATGGGCGATCAGGCTCTAAGTATTGGCTGTTGCAGTGGCAGACATATTGGACCTCAGTGAGTTGTTAACCTCCTTGGCTTGACTATGGCTTCTCCAAGTCTATGTGTAGGTTTGTGTGTGAGTAAAAGGGCTACATGATAATGGGAGAACATGTTATGCAATAACTTATGTTGAATATGGGAAGGGCGGTATGGTAAAATTATAATATTATGGTTTCATCATGATCAAAATTTTGATTTCTCTGTATATCTTTTATCTTACATAGAAGAATACTGCTTCAAAAACCTTTTTAACTACATATTAAACGTACACCCAATCAATGGTCTCCTGCAAAAATATAAGAAACAAAAGAAACAGGTTTTCAAGGTTTTGGAAACACTATTTGAAAAGGCAAAAGAAGATGACATTAAAAATGTGTGATTACAATATTGCACTGTTCCCCTGGAAACAGTAGCCTACTTTCATCACAACAACTCACAGGACACCCCAATGATAGAAAAGACAGCGGTAAGATATTGGCTACACTGAAAATAAGTATAACATTGCTTACAATTGGAGCAGTGATCATTCTCAAGCAAAATCTTTTATTGTCCCAATTTAATTAAGTAGTCCAAATAGGAATTATGTGTTTTCAACTTCAATGGACTATTCAATATACTATTTCACACTGATCCTATTTAAGATGTCTCAAATACAGTCTAGAATGGGTGAGTTTAAGCATCTCTGTGATTTAAATAATTATAGATCACTTTAAATGTACCATCTTTTTAAACCATTCTGATAAAAGGAACACTAATTTTGCAATATTCAATGCTTTTTTTTTAGCACCCAAATAATCCCTGATCCCAGTCTCCCAGAAAGCAACAGCCGATCTGACTGTCATATGAGCTAAACTTGTCAGACTGTGAGGCTGAGAACTGGCGAGCTCCCATCACAAATCTCTTTGCTCGATGGGACTTTTCCAACTAGCAGCATCCAGACTTGCCAGTTTCTGCCATTTGTCCATCTTTGTCAACAACAAAGCTGCAAGACATACTCTGAGGAAATTCTAATTTAAATACTTTTAAAACTGATTTTTTGAATCATATTACTGTCCACTGATACACCACCATAGATGTCACACAAGGCTAATTCAAACTATGTATAATATCTTTTGATGTCTTGATTGTGGTTGACTGAAAAAATCATCTATTTATAGCACACAATCTGTCCCTGATGCAATATGACATTTTTGATTTCTTTCTGATCATGGCCCCACCTCTGAGATTTAAGCCATTACTGATCACTCGGTAATATTATCTATTTCCTGCCACTTTCTTACTGTAATATATTACACACTGTCCCTATAAGAATGTAATTTCAAATTTAAATTACCTTGCCTTCTGGCTGTAATAATATCATTTTAGCATTTTACCTTTTTTATGCCGCAGCCCAACCTTATCAGATTTAATGTGACGGGGTATTCCTACATGTTTTTGTCACAATGCTGAATAATAGTAAAATACAGTAAGATAATAAGAAAATAAGAACATACTGTAGTGGTATAACAACTTGATGCTATATCTAGTTTAATTCAGAATGTGTCTGGGCAATTATTGATTAAATAGAATCGTATATCTTAACATACTTTAATATTACACGCCATAGAATTTACTCCAGTCCCCAGACTCTCCACCCACTACTGGTCCATACACTATGTGGTTAAGTTGTGGCATGAATCTTGTAGACTAGAGCTTATGCATTTGCAAAATTTGTGTACATGTTTTTTATGTTTTGGAACACTTTGATTCAAGGAGAGGTTAAGATAGGCTTTGATTTTGTTACCACTGCGAATTAAATATTAATATTATAAATATTTTCTGTAAAAAAACAAACTTATCTGGAGTCAGATACTAACACACCAAAAACAAATAAGTAATTATGAAGTAATTTTATAATAATAAAGGAAAGAAAGTGTTAAAAGTAGGTCAGAGAAATAAAGGGAAAAGATGTAGGTGAAAAGTTACTGCTGTAAAAGAACAAGACAGTGGGTGTTTAAACTAGTGGTGGGCAGTAGGGTAAAAACATAAAATCCAGATTTGAGCTCAGGATCATGGATGAAATTGTTTTATTTATTCATATGAACACTGGAATTGTTACAGTAAATATTACGGTAAAGAGCGATGATTTTCCCAGATTGGCAGATTGCCATGATTAAATATCACAATACATTTTTTTTTATTGCCATACCGCCAACCCCTAGTTTATATTACTATTATGTACAAAATATGAGCCTGGAGAGATGAACAAACACTTTGAGTACAGCCACTAAATGACAAACAACGTATGTCTCCTACAGGTTTGAGGCTAAGCACACAGAGCTTGTATAGACCGCCTTTCTCTCTGGCCTCCTGCTGTCTGTGTGAATGTAACATAATAAGAAAGAGTAACGCTGCCTGACTAACCATGAGAGAATGAAAATTCAATTTGCTGCACAGCACGACACCCCACACCATATACAAAACAAGAAAAAATGGCCTTTATGCAAAAACGCACGTGTGGTCACGGCTTTACAGCTATGTTTGTATTACTTTACTGACCCATCAAAATCGCACAGTGAAAAGGTAAAGGGAAGTGACTCATTTTTAAGGAGGGTTTGTTGCGGTACTCGACTGGTGGAAAAAAAAATGATGTAACACTTTGAAATACTTGACGGTATCTAAAAAACTTCTCTGCTCCTGGCTAGCCCCCTGAGCTCCGCCTCCCTATCCCATCATAACAGTTTAAGGCTTAGCACGATAGCAGGCTAAGTACCTCCAAAAGATCAAAGTCAGACACCTCGCTGCGCCTTTGGTTTCATTAGACCTTGTGATCCCAGATTATTCACCAGTTCAACAAACCTGTCACGCACCATTCAACTAGAGTCTGAAGTGCATGTTTTTGAGCTGTGGCAGAACAAAATTGAGTCAACCCTTTTGTTATGTTTCAAAAAGACCATTTCTTTCTTTCTTTATAGTTCAGCTATTTGTGGGAAGACATGTAAAAGGGTTTGTTTTTGGATGCTAAAACAGTCTGTAGCAGGCAGAAAAAAATCCAGTTAAGCTAACCTTCCATCCATACAAGTAATTACAAACTCTGAATCAATAAACTATTCCATGTCTGAAAAAGCATAAAATCTATTTTCCAAGAGTGTAAAACCTCTCCCCAATCCAAAGATTCATACAATGCATTTTTGTGTCAGGTGAAAGCCTTGCAGGTCATATTAATACACAGTGGGTATAGACTGCAAAGTGCTAGATAGAACATTAAAGGGGCCATATAGTGACTTTTTACAACACTTCTAGATTTATGTTCTGTAACATCTAAATTTTATGATTAATAAAAAATGTTAAGGCCCTATTCCCCCATGCTGGCAATGTCCACCATACTAAACAACCAATGGGGGGATTTCTTCACCTATGTATATACAAGCAAAGTGCTTTCTGAGAAGATTCCTTAAGGTGAATAAAACTTAAATTCAACTCCATGTTTCTGATGAGTTTACAGGTAGTTGTTTATCCATTTCCTCAGTTTTTCTGTTGTTTTTCAAATTTGCAACTTTGTGTCCAATAAATCGCTATTTTTGTTCTTAGATTGTGTGTTTTCTTGTCTATCCGGAGTCCTCTGAGAGAAAACAGAGGCAGAAGAACAGAGATGAGAGAGTGACAGAAACTGTGCTTGTAGTTTATAGTGTTTCTTGAAATCCACAAGTCCCTTTATTCTGGTCCCGTTTCAAAGCCCTATTTCTAACATGTAAAGACTTTGGCTCTGCACCTCTGGCACACACCCAAACTTGACAGATTTCCAGGCTAATTGGGCCTAAACAACAGTAAGGGGTCTCAGAATGACTGTAGCATTTTGTAGAAAGCCAGCTACATTTGTTTGGTTTAAGCTCCCTCTATAGCTAAAGCATTAAACTGACAACAGCTGACAAAAACAGATAAATTATAGATGAGTCCCCAAAACAAAAGCCAATTAATAAGATAATTGTCCCATAACCATTTTAGCTCGAAGCAGCGTTTAAACTATGAATGCTTCTCTGATCTTTTACAATCCTTCAAAGACAGCCATTATAGACAAGCACATATCTTGTATAGAAGCAGCAGATTCCACCCATAATTGCTGCACATGCCGGTGAGTAGCAACTTTGAGTGAAGTCTTCAGCATCTCTTCAAAAGCCTCTGGGCTATACTTTTCACACCATTTTTAAAAACCTCGATTCACAATTGAAAACATTCCAGTGCATAAAAATGTTTTTAACTCTGGTGCTGATATACAACTGCGTCGCCACTGTGTACATACGCCGTTAGAAATTCATGAGCCGCACAATATCTAAGTTAATTTATATGCGGATACCAACAGAGGGCTGCTTGATGAATTATACATAGCAAATGCAGCCCACAGAAGACAGATGAGTGAAATTAATGTTCAGTTGCAGTTCTGGAGTCTGGCCTCAGCTGGGATCGGTACAGGGTGCCCGTGAAGTCGATATCACACAGAATGAACAAGTGCCATCAGATTGCAATTTATGAAGCAATATGATGCCAAATGAGCAACCAAGGCATTCCCTTTAGTAACAAAACTTTACATCTCTTATTACACGTTTTACATTTTGGGGAAAGGGTTGGTAAAAGGAGCTTGACTCAAGGTGCTCTGCCAAAGATTGATGAGATCTCGTCAGTGGCTGAACTAAACTTTAACTCTAAAATAAATCATTTAACCCACATAGCTTGTTAATAATGCATGCCATTTTAAACGGAATGCATTCATTTCATTTAAGTAATGCTAACATGACTGGGATCCTGTTTGCATATAGTGGCAACAGTTGGTCAGTGGCCATTCTCAATGCTAGAAGTGTTTGTTGCTATCCTATTAAGAAACACAGTATTTTGCAGAGGATTATATGAGAAATAGTTAAGAATGTTTAGCAAAAACACAGGCCACAAACTCCTCTCAATTAAAGTTTATGACAGACACTAAGAAATGTTATGATTAATATTTTTTTATGATGTCCTTTCTTGTAATAAGTAAATGCCTCATAACAGACAAATCCAAAATGAAACTAAATTAAGATATCTTTCCAATTAAATGTTTCACGAGGTATGTTTTTCGATGAACATGTCAACCATACACCTCAAACTTTGACAAAATAAAGAATAATAGCTTGTATCCAATAGTCGAGTTTGTTGAGCTCCATCTAACTGGCAGTTTCTCCAGTATCCACTGCATTAATGCCGAAGAATCTCGCTATAAATCATTAAACATGGCCTACGTCTGTGATATATAATGAATGGACCACCACTGCCAACACAACAAAACATGTCCCTTCATCTCGCTCAATGTCTGAGCCTGGAGAACTTGATGTTCTTCTGCCTTTGTCCATAGGAGCTTTGTTTAATCTGAAAAAGCAGTAATCTGAACTAGGATGGTGTTAGTTAAAAGAAAGCATTTTGTTGTCAGGCGCAGAGTGGTGTAACAAAGAATGCCTCAGGAGGAAGTGGGCATAAATAAAAATGCTGAGTATCAGGAAAGAGCGTATAAAACCTGTACTGACATGAGCTGTGGTCGGAACAAGCACAATGTGCATCTGGACAGAAAGACCTGCCTTTGTTAAGCTTAGGGACTATGAAATGAAATCGAATGATGAAGACAGCGGGAGCCTGGGCCGACAGTGGATGTAGTTCCCCTACGTCAACACACATCAATAAACAACCTAATAAAAAGACTTGTAGTCAAAACACTATTTTAGCTGCCGGTCTTCTCCGAGATACACAAAAATTACTAGTAGTCAACACCTTATGAGCAGTTCCCATAAGTAATGATTTTCCTAGTATACTACTATTATAAACTGGTTTTGTATTAGTTGATTTCAGGTTTGGCATTTGGCGTTTTAGACTTTTTAAACACAATACAACCTTTTTCCAAGATTTGCTTCTGATAGTCCTTAGTCCTTCTCCTAAACCTGATAAAAAAGAAGTCCTGAAGTCCTTGTAAGCCCATATTGCTGCATACAGATATTTTCCAATTCATTTTCTCATCTTAGCATTATTATAACATGATGTGCTGTGAATAGTTTGTATGATCCATTATGGCTCCATCTCTTTCAGTAGTGACCTAAACCTCATATTTGTGTGGTCTCGTCCTCCTCCGCATTCATCCTTTTAATCAAATCCTTCTATATGCATGTGGAGGAGAGTTTGATTGACAGGTGGAATTTGCAAAAGCAATACATACATATAGCAGATAAAGATGAATGTGTCTGATACTGATGGGCCTTAGCTTTGCAACCACAAGCCACAGAAATGGCATTTACACAAAAAGGATGGCTCTAGTTTCTGACTTGGTGCATGTGTAAAAAATTAAATTATGGTGTCATAAATCCTATTATACATCAACTCAAAATCGTTTTTTTATAAAGTACAAATCATTAATAAAAATAAAAATAAATTTGATAGAAATACAAAATACTATGTTTATACTCCAATAAATATTACAAGGACACATTGAGTCTCACGATCTCACAATATCACAATATGGTGATACAGCAATAATCGAGATATTACATGATAACCAACAGTATATCACTATTTTATACTAGTGCAGTTTTGGAATTGTATTACAAAAAATGATAATATTTTTTAATGAGTATTTCCCCAAATGAAATGAGTCATTCAGACAAGTCTACAGTAAACCCAAGTTCTGTTTGCTTTTTTGGCAGTAAATATCATCCACATAGCACAAATAATATTGGTAAGACTGATACTGGAAGACAAACACACTTTCTTGCGTTTGTTGACGAAGCAAAGATATGTGCATTATCAGTAAAAGAAACAAAGAAATACTCGCCCACGGATACTCACAGCACTGAGGCGCTCATATCCCATCAAACAGGTGATTTCCCACTTGACCAGCCAAACAGATAATACTATAGTGCTGTAGCCTATGATGAATACAACCACAATACACCTGCCTACTTCTGTCGCATAACGTGTTATTATGTGAACACTTATGGTATTCATGTATAACAAACATTTCACAACAGAAATCAATATTAGTGGCATCCATCACTTACAGAGGCCATGCTCAAGCTTTCTGAAATTCTGAAAGCTCTGAAACTTCCATAATGTGCATGTACCTTTAAGGCCCACTTTTCTCCTATTGGGCATGCTTATGTCAAGGACACAGCAGATGCCTCCAATGGAAAGAAGAAGCAAAATGGGTTTCCTTACCTATTCACATAAACAAAAGCAAAGTGGAGTAATGTCTGTATTTGTAAAATGGTCAAGCACAAATTAAGAATATCCATACAATCATAAAACATAATTCATTATAACCAACAAATTATTTCAACCATTTTACATTAGACCTAAAAAGCTAATTATATTGGTTTTACTCACAGTTGAAAAGTAGATTTATTTGCAAAGAGGTATCAAAGGAGACTGCAGCATTCACTTGGGGCCTGCAGTCTAGCAAAACAGATCATGCAGGTAATGAAGCAATAATGAAGCCAAGAATCGAGCAATTCTAAAATCCGTACTTGTGTAATAAAGGTCACAGTCACACACATACCATGAAATGAACAAATATATAGACCCTGACACCCACTCAAACCATTTGCACAAGGCAACTCTGGACTGCACATTCGCCGCAGGAAATTTAGCTTATCTGCAATGGCTTCTCTTTGATGCTCAATTTACTCCTGCACACCTGGCAACCCAAGCCAATTATTAATCCATCTTTGCAACTAAAGCCCACGTACAGGACGGTGTCATAATTCATGTCTAGGCAAATGTTGACCACTGTAATACTACAGTACTGTTAGACTGAGATTTCTTTGTGGCTCTAATAATTAAGTTGGACAATATTCATTTATTGTTTCACATAGTTTATATATTTTTGCAGTACCGTGCATCTCTAGCATTTTTTCACTTTTATAGTACTAGATTTTTGTCCCTATCTATCACTGCCACTACAGCATCCCATTTTCCACTTGTGTGTCCACTCTTGTATCTTTCTCACCATTTAGCCCTTCCTGTGAATCCCTTCTCTTCTATGGATTCCTTGAATGCATCTATTTTCCTCTTTCTCTTTCCATGTACCAAAGAGTGATAAGAGAGTAGGTGTATAATTGAACGAAGGTAGGTGTGGGAGACGAGAGGGAGGAGTCCAATCAGCAGCAGCTCATTAGAGAATGGGAGGAGATACAAGGCCACAAACACAACAGCTTTCTACACAGACAGAACAGTGGAGCATTACTGGGCATTTTCCAACATTGACACATCGCTAAGTCTTCTCCTTCTCACCAGCCCCCTGTCTCCACTTCATGCTGTGCTCCTTAAAGTCTTGCTCTCATTAATCACAGTGATGTACAATACGCACCTATCGCCGAATGCTTTTACTTCTTACCACCCTTCTGTACTATATGAGCCCATATATTTTTACTACATGTGGCACCAGAGGAAATCGAGCAATAAATCCCAAAAAACACTAATAGTGGACAACTTTTCTTTGTTGCTGTCTTCGAACAGTCAGAAACTGAATAAAATGCAATCTTCAAGGACACATTGAAACAGTACAAAAATACTTTTCTTTCCTGCGTTTCCATGAATTCACAAAAAAGCTTCTAAATACTGCTTTTATTATTATTTTATTCTAATTCTTGACAGTAAAGTCAGGGTCAAACCTACTGTGCTGAACAATATGAATCTTGGTCCTTGAACTTTTTCATGCAAGATGTCCACACATCTGTACATAGACTGTGAACTACTGCCCCCTAGGAGTCTTTCAAAGGGAAGTAGTGGCTGCATCAGTGACATCTATCTATCTATCTATCTATCTTCAATAAAAATGTTTTGGGAACACTGACATGGGAAGGAAGATATTTTAGGCAGGGTAAGCTGATAATGCATTAATGCATTAATGCATGCATTTTTTCTGATTGTTTTGTTGTTAATGATCCTTGGTTTATAAATTACTTAAAGATGTGAAATTCAATCTTCACGTTTTTCTAAAATGGCATGAAACATTCTTAAGGCAAAGAGAACGAGACATTACAGATCTAATGATGCGTTACATGTATGTAATCTTTTAACCGTTGCTTCGTAATGAGAATGTTATACAATTGTCTATTAGCCCAAGCACAAGTGTTTTTATGTCATTAAGCAGCTTTCTGAGCATCCATTCACCAACAAAACCATCAAGTCCACTGATTGATGACCACACTGTGCCTGTCAATTAGCACCTCCTCTGCCGCCATGAATATGCAATCAATGCAATTGGCAAGTATGGATCAAATGTCAGCCAGTCGCCCTGAGGTCTATTCACTTTTCATTTCACTGATGAAAAAAAAAAAAAAAAAAGATAACAAGGCTAAGGGACGCAAAGCTCCAACTCAATGCCATTTCTGTGTCATTTTAACCATCTGGCTTCTATTCATAATTTCTTTTACAAGTCACATAATTGTTAACTAAAAACACATTCGCATAATGTGTATATCTTATGTGTACAATGTGTGCCTTGTGAAGAAAGATTTATTGAAAATCCATGTAAAAAAATGCATGATTAGTTTCATTTTGTAACTGTTGTATTAGACACAAGGTCCTGCAAGAATGTAAAAAAAAGCTTCACTGCAGAAAGATTTAGTAAATTATGGTCAGGTCAAAGTGTACTTTAACAGTGCTATGGCCACAGACAATAGTCAGAACCTCTTATGCGTATGTCTTTTTACATTGCATTCAATTATTTAATTACAGTAATAAATGGTGAAGAAATAAAGATGTTTGTATACATTTCCACCCACTGCCGCTTCAGAAGGCTGATAATTCATACTCTTCCCTCTCATCAATGGGCTCTACTCCAGTTCATCCCAGCAGCTCTTTGAACTGTCATCAGCACTCCATCCAATGGACGCCTGCCAGTAGACCCTCGGCCCGATCAATAGACACCGTCGGCTAGCTTTCTCCCTCTGCTCCCTCTCTCTGTCTATGGCTGTCTTTCTCACCCTCTCACAGCCACCACTGTATAAAGAGGGTTCTTGTTCTGCCGGCACAGCATAGTGATTAGGCATTAGGCCTGCGCTGCTGCTGTGTGAATTAGCTTAATCTGTGTCCGCAATGAAGGACGAGGCTTTTCATGCCCACTGGAGACGTTCATTGGACATAAAAGGAGGTAATCTTTAGGAAATTTAGAGAGTGGATGGTGCTTGTAGACATACAGAGATGGCACAGGCACAGTTTGGAATTGAGAGTTCCCACAGTGATAAGACTTTTATAATACTGTTTTACCACAGATAATAAAATTTATATTTTGACTATGTATGTCAAATACTATGTACTATATAAAGTATTGAAATGTAGAATATAAACACACTGGCTAATATCAAAAAGTGTAAAGGAGAGACAATACATAGACAAAGGGCTGTCAGGAGAATTATTAGGGAGTGCATTGTCCCTAAACCACTAAACCTCACCTGAGCTACAAACGTTAGCAAAAGTTTGAGTCATTAGGAAGTAACACACACCAATGGCAGCTCTACCGTGCACCTGCATCTGCTGACTGATGTGAGAGGGCTGAACATGTATATGCACAGCATGCAGCCCAGCCCTCCTCCATAACATCTGCTGGATCCACACTGTACGCCCTTGACGAACTGCCAACACACTATCCCTCCTGCAAGCCCTTATTGATCGTAACACATGTAAGGTGTGGGGAGAGGCACTATAGTGGTTCTTCTTGTATTCCTAAATCCTCCTTAGTCCAATCAACAAAACCTTCCAGGAGTAATGAACTGAAATCCTACTACTGTTTCTTTGTGCATCACCAAAAAATTAAACAATTACAGTCAATTAATAAATTTGAAACCCAAAATAATGACAAGATACCCGTATTTGAGCAGGACTTTGTTGGGAGAAGGTGAACACTTTTCTTCTGACATTATAAACTGGTCATTATGGATCATGTTCTGAATTGCTTTTCTTTGTTTCCTATAAGTTAAAACAACAGAGCATGATTTCCAAATTATCCCAAATTGTTTTCAAGGCATGCTCCAAAAGTCTTGCTCACAATAGTTGCGCATGTTCAAATCCCAAGTCCATATATGCATTTTTGAGACCTGCATGCCACGCTATCACATTAAGCTTCATTGAGGGAGGAATTAACGTAACTTACCGAAATGAGCCCCTGGCCACAGTCAGCGACCAGCTTCTCCTCGTTTCTCTCCCCGCTCCTGGTCCGCCTCTCTTCTCAAGTCAATCCGCAGTGAGCTCCGATCAGATCAGCGTCTTTTTGCTACGTCCTGCGTCCAGAGTTGCCGGGGAAATGGAGCGACCATTTGCCGGGATGCTGTGAGGAATAAGGGTGCAGGGATGCTGAGGCATTCGCGGGGAAGAGACCTGGAGGAGGCAGAGGTGGGCGTGAAGGTGGAGACAGGAGGCAATCAGAGGCGAGGCGCTGGGCACGAAAGCGAAGAGGAAAGAAAGAGAAGGCAGAACGAGAAGCACTGCAGCGACGTGGAGGCAACACCACCAGGGAGGAGGCAGACAGCAGCTCTCTGTCTAGGTCCTGCACACGCACGAGCAAGCGCGTACACGACACTACATAGGTGTGTGGGCTTTTTAGGAGGACAAGCAGCGCCATCTTGAGGCCGCAGGAATAGGCAGAGGGTGCCTCGTAGGCCAATTAAGTGTCATACTGTAGGCTGTTGTGTACAGAAATTTTCTAGAAATTAAGATGTGTGACAATGCAGCAGTCTGTTAGCATGTAGCATCACTATTTTTAAGGCAGTATAACTCACCAAGCTCTGTATCAGCAAACCTTACCGCGCCCTTCCAGCGTGTTTGAGTTTTAAATCCTTCAGCAATTAAGGTCCGACTGTCAACAATAGTGAGAACCAAAAAAAAAATACATCAATTAATTTGCCTAATTTAAAATAATTTGAAATGTAGGCTACTTACATGCACAATAAATTGCTTGTGAATTTTATGAAAATATCAAATTGACTCAGGACACCCACAGGGCTGATTATTTCCTCTTTGTCCGCTTTTGAGTCACCATCAAGAAATTGCCTTTGACTGTTAAAATGTGTCTTTATTGTTTTGCATCCAGATCTTTTACACTAGTTAAATTGACGTGAATGAAGAGTTTGTTTGTTGCCTCTGTGTAGGCCACAGATTGTTATTATCAGCAATAGTTCACCTGCTTCTAAAATCCTCTTTAGACCTGAACCTGATGAAAATATTGATGCCCCTCCTCCACTCAACACACCCACTCTCCATGGTAACCAGCAGCCAACAGATTCCTGTGGGGGTTTGATTATGTTGTCACCTGACCCAAACTCCATCATCTCCCATGCACATTGCAGGAGGAAGAAAAGGGCACACATTTACTTACTATTTTTACGCAACAATTGTGCAAGCTTGCATTTAAAACTGAAAGCATTATTTGTGTGGAGTGGGGGTATTTCTGAAAAGGTTAGGAATGTGACAACAGGCCTTGCTGTGTAAGCAATAATACAATAGAGACTGGTTTCTCTGAAAACTCACATTTGCACAGTGGGATACATTGTATTTAGGGGACATGTGCATATCTGTGCTGTTTTTGACACTGTAGCTTTCTGTTAAAGCCTAATGGTTTTAAAATGTGGTTCAGCCTGTATTTGTGTGTGGCTGTCATCAACCAGTTGTGTAGCAGAAGGTACACTATATGCATTAAGTTATTTTAAACATATTTATTTAAGCATCATAATGTAACTGTAAACACACTCACCTTAAAATCTCTGGCTCAATGTGTGAAGTCTCAAAATGAACACTAGATAGCGCCACTTTATTGATTTTCCATATTTTGCAAAAAGTACAGTACAGCCTACGTCATAAGTTCCATTCCAAACATTCTGGCATTGTAAAGCTATGCATTCAGCCCAGTATTTAATGTAGCCTATACTTAGGCTTGTTAAATCAACACTGTATTATTCTAGACACAAAAAATTATCTAATTACTTGAATAACATGAATGTGAACAAGACACATTTAGGCCAAAGAATGGACCACACAAGAGCTGGTTTAAATTAAGACCAGGAGTGTGGTATGTTTTTCCACACAGAGATCTAAAACAACAGTGGAAGTCTGGAGTTTCTGAATTATGTAAGTAGGCGTTGAGCTTGGATGAAATGCAGTACATGTGAGTAAAGGTTTTATTGCTTTTAAGAAGAACCCAGCTCAGGATAAGACATACAAAATAGTATTTTAAGTTTTACATTAGGTGCTGTGGTTCTACAAATACACAAAGACCATAGGCCTATTGAGCAGCAGATGAGCCATAAGAGGAGATAGCAGGTGGATCTACTTGTCGAGAGCAGACAAAGTGTGTTTATCACAGCAGTGCAGTGAATCCGAGGTGATAAAGAAGCCCCTATAACAAGCTCCACTCTTCTGTGAAGCCTTCTCCAAATGCTGTTGAGGCTGGCTGCAGAGATTTGCTTTTATTAGTGTAGCCAAGCACTGCTCCTGAGCAATGAGGCCTTCACTACTGTCTAAACAGATGTGTAACAGACACATGTCATAATTCGTTTTTTATATTTAGTCATTTCCCATTCATAAAACATGTCTTGCAACACAATTTATGGGAAACTCTTCTTTCGGTTTTGTCGAACAAGGACATGATGCAAGTTTACTTTGGGATGTGTCTCAAAATCACACTTTGTATACCATTCTGCCACTATGCAAAAAAGCAGAACATGTGACATTTGATATAGTAAACGTGCACAGACTCAGACTAAATTACAAGTAACCATCTTCTGATGCTATGCAGCTGACAAAACACATGCATGTGATCACATTATAATATAAAACAGGATATAATGAAGATTTCAATGCAACTTTTATTTGAAGGCGTTTTAAATAGAAATAATTATTGACAAAATGATTACAGCCACAATGTCTGCAAAACTATTGTAACATGGAAAGTCAGTGTCACCTGTGTCTTTATCTCACAAATAGTTTAAACGTGATTCACAAAGCACCAGGAAACAACAGGAATTTTGCTGAAGAGAATCATGTGAATGTTTGTTGGTCGTTGTCATGGTTACTCAGCTTACGATCTGTGTCCCACGATGCAATGCTTCCTGGCACATGTCACAATCTGATGGATGTCTTTAATTACTGCAGGTCCCCACACTGTCACAAAAAGAAAGAAATTAAAACCATATTCACAAAAGCTTTTTGCATATGACATAAAATATATATATAATAAACTGTTTATGTAACAGTGACCTTACAATGCTTATCCGGTACAACTTCCACAAATTTCCAAAATTTATTATGAGTATAGCACAACATGTTGTCACAAGTTGTCACAAGTTTTCCCACAACATTTTAATTAATTTAGGCCTATGTCTAATTAATGTTTAATCATGTGCAGTACCTGGTAGGGCTTTAGTGTAATAGATAATTACTTCTCACAATGAGAACAAATGACTGCACAAATAATGTGATTTTTCTTCATTTGCATTAGCTATAAAAAAGTCATTGCAAAGATTTATATAA
>JAVQKG010186601.1:0-17444 GCA_036025885.1 Hypseleotris bucephala
ATCATATCTTAAGTTGTGTTTTTCTTCATGCATGTTTGAATATTTCTATACACTAAGGTACAGTCTTAAGAGCTGACTTTTGTATATACTGTAGACACGTGAAAAAAACTGCCATCTTGCTTCCAGAGATGGGTAATAATAATTTACATATACTGTACTAACTTTTTGAATAAATTGTACTTGAGTAAAATACTGAGAGATACGTTTTACTTTTACTTAATATTAGATTCACAAGTACAATTTAAAATATTAGTAATAGTATCTTGAGTACATGTATTCGCTAAGTACTACCAACCTCTGCTAACAAAGACTCATTAAAAACACTAAACAGTGATACAGCACAAATGATGTATCAAGCTAAGGCACACTGCTAGCTTGTCTGTTGTGTGTTTACAGTACGTACAGATGTGATGTTAGCTGTATACATTTGTGCCTTTATTAGTGGTGATGAGACCAGTGTGTGCCGGTTGGTGGTTGTATGGAGTGTGGTTTGGTGAAAAGGTGTAGCCCCACTGACACCAGGACCATCTGCTAAACCTGTGGGAGCTGAGGTCTGACAGAGAGAGCAGTCTGCTTCATCTCCACAGCTGAGCTCAGTCGTGGTCTATCAGAGGCTAACACACAAAACACAATAAGCTACATAGTCAACAATGGATATTTCCGTCAGTGTTTTCTAGAATTGTAGATCAACATGATAAACCTCGCAAAATGTAAATAATCTGGTCCATTGACACATTCTTTCTGGGAGTTTTACTGTTAAACGCTTTGGCAAAGAAGTCGAATGATTGAAATGTGATTGGACACAGACCAGTTAAAGAATTTAGTTTTAGCTAATCATACACTCAAATGCTGCTTTAGACTAAACAAAAAAATGTAGGAAAAATTCACAGTTTTTGTAGGAGATTTTTTGCCATGTCATTTTGCTATCATTTTTTACCACTGCCAAGGAAGATGTCTGTCCAACTGTAAGCGACGTAACTCAAAACTTCTGAACAGATTTGGATGAAATTTTCAGGGAAGGTCAGGAATGACACAAGAAACAATGGATTAGATTTTGGGAGTGATCCAGAGATTTTTCAAAGAATTGCATAACAACTTTATTCAAAAACTACTGAACAAATTTGAATGAAATTTTCAGGGAAGGTTAGGAATGACACAAGGAACAATTGGTTCAGTTTTGGGAGTTAACTAAACTGTAACTACATATTTGAATTCTAAGTAGTTTCATAATGTGTTGTATTGCTTTCTAAGGGACACATTCAAATGTCCGTGGCCTGTATTTGTCAGAGTGTCACTGTGAGAGGAAGTACCTGCTGTGAAAGTAACAGGACAGATGGACAAAAACAGATGGGAGGAGAAAGCACTTGTCACGAGGGTATCCAAACAAAATGCAGTCTCTTTGATTTCGACCTGAGCTAAAAACTAAACAAACAAAAATGCCTGAATATGTTCCTCAAAGCAGTTTTTATAAAGTCCCACATACAACTGCATAATGTGATCAATACATGCCTGAGGCCACAGATTTTACAACCTATGGGCAAATAAAATGGTGAAAGAAAATTATATTCATATGGGTCTACATACCGTAGGTACATGGCCAATCTAATCCGAAGATGTCCATGATGCTATAGCTCCCTGAATACTTTTACCTTGGCCCATTCAAAATGACAGATTATTTATTTCTATTGGGACAAATGCCTAATTACTAAGTCCATATACTAGTAAATGTTTAGTAAAATCTTCTAACAGTAGTCAGAACATGCAGTGTAGTCGTTGAAATAAGGTTATATTAAATGGACCCTGGAGCCTAGTCTTAAACTTTTTCTGCTTTGGCTACCAACTGCAACAGACCTATTGATACAAAATTAAAATTGAAAATAATTATAGCATATATTGAATTTTAACTTAAAGGTTGTCCTACCACATTAATGTACGGTACACCATTGTTTTGTAGGGTTTAGTTTAAATAAAAGTAAACACTTATATAATGTAATAGTATGATCACATGCAAAAGGATCAAATTCATTTCTGGCCATTAAAAACAGTAATTGGCTAGTAACTTAAGGTCTAGTCACAGTGGCCAGTATGCAAAAAAGTTAATGCCAAGCCCTGATAGCAGATAGTAAACAGCTTCAAAAACTTTTTACCCAACTTTGCAACCTATTCCTTTAGACACAATATACACAGTCATTGCCTCATTATAAATAGTGTCAGTAGAGAACTATATTTAACTTAAGGCCACTTGAAAAATTAATTATTCAATGTCTCTATCGCTATAGTGCTTCAAGCAGCTTAGATGTGTTAAATACCTTTCAAATTCACCGGCAATTAAGGTAATGCTATAAATACTCACTTGATGTCTATACTTAGCTAATAGATACAGACCATAGACATACTTGGACAGATAGGGCACAGTGTAGTTGTTTTGCGAGTTTAGAATCTGCTGTTGTGTCCTTGGGCAAGACACTTAATCCACATGATGGGACAATATACAGTAATATCGTTTATCGCAAAAAAAAAAAGAAAAAACACAGAAAAGTTTTCATTTTTTCATTTATTGTATTAAGTAAGTAGCCTATAAGTTCAAGTGATATTAGTGTCAACCTACAATAAAATGTACTGCAGAGATTCTAAACTTTTTAAACGTGTACACATTGTTTTTTAATTATCATGATATTATTTAATCGCAATTAATATGGCCACAATAATCGTGAGACAGAAATGTAATATTGTCCCATACCTTGTGTCACCATTATTTTCATTCACACAATTTTGCATCTTTTTCAAACCATTCTCTGTACTTGGATCTTCTTTGACTATATTTAGCCGTGCTTGTCCACCTCAGCAGAATACTCATATAGTTGCTGCAATGTTGACGCTCCTTCTATTTAATATTTTAAAAATGTTGGTTTATTTATTACACAGACATTTCCCCTTAGCCCTTCTCTACCCATCCTTCAGTCAGCTTTCTGCAGTCAGCTTTTTCTTAAATAGTATAGCATAAATTGGCTTGGCTTTTAACAAAAATCTTCATGACCTTCCAATAAGTGCCAATGTTGCTTTTTGGCCACCTTTAAGTGTTTTGCCTCCATCAAAAAGAACAGTAAAAGTGAATTTGAGTGGGCTATATTGGAAAATTTAGACCCCCTAATAAAAATGCGTACTTTCTTCTTAAGTAGTGGTAGCTTCTAAATTTTGTATCATCGCCAAGGACCATTTTTAGTGCTCTATTTTTGGTTTTTAAGCCCAGGGACTTTCTACTGCCTATTGTTTAAAAATGTATGTAATGCTAAGGCTATACAAGATGCATTTTTTAGTTCAGGGTAACCAAAAATATAAGTGTGTTTTGCTTGAACTTTGATACCTTGGGATGTTGGCCCGCAGGCATTGTCATCTGGCGTTCTTGTACAGAAGTTAGCAGCTCGCTAGAATGCTCGAATGCACAAATACACTTCACGCTCAAGGCAACTGTGACTCGGTGCATGGTTTAAAGCAACATGGTCCCAGGGAAATTGTGTTGCAACATTTAAACTAGATTTAAAATGTATGAAAGGCCAAGTGTTTTTTATTTATAGAGCTTTAGATTTTGTATTTTGGGGAGTGATAGAAAGCAAGGGAAATCTTTTTTGTTGAATTTATGCATTAGGAGATTTGATATCCACTTTTTTACAATTTCAAATATAATTGGATGATTAGCTACTTGCGTTACAATTGTATGCGCATCTTTACACCCATCTTCCACTTTTAAGTGTCTGTTGCCTCAATATTGTAGCTATTGAAAAAACAGCAAGATTGAAGTTGAGTGGGCAATATTGAAATCATTAATTCTTTCAAAATTTTAGCTGTTGCAGGATTTAAGCAATACGGTAATAGAGCTGTACGGGCTGTTTTTTGACAAACACTGCAATCTTGATTTCATTTGCAAATTTGTTTTTAAAACCAAAATTCAGTTTGAAGCAAATTTCTGTAACACTTGAAAGCACACTAAAATATTAACTGTTAAACTTCCACAAGAATCACATTCCTTTCAGAACATGTTTGTAGAGGTTAAACCAACACGTTAAGCAGCTTTCCTTTTCATACATATATTGTAGTTTTAACTGCCTAGAATATGCAGCTTTTCAGACCAATTTTGATTCAATTGCGATTAACTATCCACCCCTAGTACCTAATAAAGTGTCCACTGCAACTATCTTTCCATCTTAAACTTCACCCATAGCACATTCATGAGATTATTGAGACTTGGCTTGGTTAAAACATAAGACAGCTTGGGCCTATTATTTATTGCAGGCACCACATTGGGTCAACACACTGCCATGTTACAGGAATATAAGTATGCTAACTCCATCTTGCACATTGCGCTCTGGGCTATCTACGGTTTTGCCTTCTCAAAAATAATATATGATGTTTGTTTGGTGGTTTGCTAGCACGCCATTAGCCCGGACCTAGCAAAGCGCAACCAACAGCGGACACCCACTCCGTCACCCACAAGTAAGCAAGAGCCGACAAATCTATACCTAGCACAAAATGGGGCTACGTAGCTATATAGCGCATAATGAAATTTGATAAACAGCAGGGTCAAGGAAGGCAAGTCAGCACACAAGTTACTGTGACAAGTTTGATGCATTGCACGCCGCATTTTGTCAACGCTAGCTGTATATTTAAACAGAAACATATGTTCGGAGGCGTACCGTAGCGACTAAACCCCCCCACGCGTATCATTTATATCTTTACTTATCAGCAAAGTATACGGAATGCATTATCTGGCTGTAAACAGTTGGGTAAAGATGCCAAATTACTTAAAAGAGAAAGCTAGCAGGCATCCTGAGACCTGGTTTAGGGAAATTAAATAAAACATGAGCGGGAAGAAATGAAGAACAGGGCAGGAAGTGTAAAACAAACAAGAGATTTGAGGGAGATGAGATAGCAGACATGTAGAAGGGAGGGTTATCTGAAACACACTGCTCAAGGGACAGGGAGGAGACAGGACAGGACAGGGAAGTAATTGCAGGAAATATGGAAGATTGTGCTAACGTGAACTAATGTTTTACAGTTATAATCTAGACATAGAAGACATGGTATAAATATGAGTAAACAAAATATTTTAAGAATGTATGGTCTAAGTCAAACTACAAACAAAAGAGTGCAAGGGTTGGGTGATATAGCAATAAAAATCTAATCGAAGTATGAAGTTATAAAGATCAAGCTAATATGGTAAGATTGGTGAATCGTGATACAGTAATTTTCACTGTAATAATTCAAGTATTTATATCAACAAAGAAAGGAAAATAAATAGTATTAAGTATTATGATGATCAATGAATTTGTAGTAAAGGGTTTCATGTAGCAGTATCTGTGTAAGGCAGAAAATCATGATCTTGGTTTAATAAAAATTGTATTATATTTTTACCATACTGCCCAACCCTTTGGATAGCGAGCCAAAGTCAACTGAACTTATATGAATAATAAATTATATGTCCAAATAACTGACAATTTTTTGCAATGAACCATGTCAGTTTTTATTGCAATATCCTAGTGAGCTATGATCAAAACTTTTAGATACGGCTTACTCTCATCTCTATAAAAAGAACTAAACTTTTTCTCTCATTTCAACAACCATACAGCTGCAGTTTACCACACAAGTCTAAGCCCCTGGGTCTGACTCAATGTGTCCAGTTAATACAAGAGAATTAAACTGTGGACTTAAACAACTGCAAAGTACAGGAAAGGCCAAAACAGAGTCTGAAGAAACCAACAAAGACCAAATGTTAGCACTACATTATGTGTTAGGGTGATGCTTGGTGCACTGTGTGGGTAGGTTAGCGGTTATAACATTAAAAGGCAGAAAGATTTGGGAATTTTATATCAGGTTTTCTGTGAATTGCAAAAGTTGACACAGAATAACCCCTTAACTTTTCCTAAACTTTTCATTCTTTGTAATCTCAGAAATTTGGAATTTGGAATAGCCGGTACGCATTTGGTAAGAAGAGGCCTAAAGACTAAATTTCAGCAATAAGAAGGAGCTGGTAGGCCTATATTAAAAAATAGACTGGTGAATATTTCCATTGTGTCCTTGGGCAAGACAATTGACCAGCCTTTGAACATGATGTGATGGTATGTAAACTTCACGTAGTTGACATAAATGGGGACATTATGTGACACTGCATATAATACAGAAGTGAATGGATTATATTAAATTTAAACAGGTTTACTACATATTATCCTAGATATAGATGTAATTTTCTTGTAAAATGGGGCACCACCATATTGGATTTTTTTATCTCAGAGTTGTCCAGGTTGCTCCAAGTTTCCAAATTTCAACATCAAGGGCCTTTCCAGTTTATTTTTACAATTCGGAACTCGGAAATTCCAACAACTGGAGCGCAATATTATGGATGGAATTTTGGAATCTCCCTCTTCTTATGTCACTGCATATTTTCAAACCAGTTTCAATGTTCATGTTTTTCTACCACAAACTGCCAGAGGTTTAAAACTCATTTTTAGGTGACAGATAACATGTTGGTTAATATGTTAAAATTACAAAAACATGGCATGGCATAAACCTTATTTTAAACATTTTGAAATTATGACTAAAATAATTACTTTTAAATACAGTTCCTCGGTTACAACATATTTTCATTTAAGGCTCTGATTGAAAAAAAATTGTTAAAAAGTGTAAATCGGGCTGCATTTTAGCTCAGTAGGTAGAGCATGTGGCCCATATCCAGAGCTTACAATGCTCGCCCCGGCATTGTCAGTTTCAAACTGGCTCACAGCAGTTTGCTAAATGTCACTCCTCACCCAATTCCCTGTCTAATAAAGCCAACAGATTCAATCAATTACAAAATGCTTAAAGACTATTATTGCGATAATCATTTTGCAACAGTAGCCCCACCACCTTGTGTACTGTAGATTCATTTTAGTATCAGTGCCTGTGGAGTGCAGTGAGGCAGAAATGATGACAGTGGCTGTAGAGGAAGGAGCATGTGTCCAAACTGCAGGGATGTACCATTCACTTATCACCTGTTAGGCTAGGCACTTTTATTTATAGAGCACTTTTCATACAAAAAGCAACCTAATGTGTGTGCTAGTGCAGCCAGCGTTTCCCCCAAACCACTACCATCATATGCACAGCTCTCAGTGCCATCGGAGATTTATCATTTAGCCTTCCACTAGCTTCAACTCACAACAATCAAACTGCTTTACAACCGTTTCTTAGTAGCCTTGACAGAATGTAAAGTTCTTATCAGCCAAATCTTTTCATTTACAGAGTCGATATGAAATGGTGTGGCCTATTGCATATAGTTTGCCATGTACAGTTTTTCACAAGTTCAAGTCATTAAGTTGGTTTGTATCGCTAGTGGAGTGCAATATGGAAGATACAGGTTAACAAGGTAAAATTTTCAATCATAAAATGTCTTCTAAAACTTAGGGATGTATAGATATATAATGCCTCAATATCGGTATCAGACTATATTTACCATTTTCATTAATATCGGTATCAGCCAATTCAATGACTGATGTTACCTTGTTGTTCTAAAAGGATAACTAAGTCAACTAAAATTGTGATAAATTTGTGATCTTGGCTTAGTAAAAATAAAGTTTATTTGAAAATTGAAAAATCGGGACACTATTTAGCTCAGTAGGTAGAACGTGCGGCCCATATACAAAGCCATCAGAGCTTGCCCTGGCTGTTGTGAGTTCAAATCCGGCTTACAACAGTTTGCCAGATGTCATTCCCCACTCTTCTCCTTGATTTCCTGTCAATCGACTGTTCTATCTAATAAAGCTGAAAAAGGCCAAAAATATCTTTTAAAAAATCTATAAAATATAAACAGAGCAATATAGCTACAATAAAACATCAATAAAATCAGGACAAAGCAAAACAATAGAATACAGTACAGGGTACAGATACACAGCAGATAGTGTCCATGGAAACAGCGGTCACAGCTTCTCAGGGAAAGCTAAAATCGTGATATTATATTTTACCATATTTCCCAATTACTAGTATTTTAGATGAGAAACAACATTGAAATCACAGAAAATTAGCATGACTGGGTCTCTTTAACCGTTGAACATTAGCCAGGGAAAAGCCTAATACACAGTAGATGGCTTTCATAGATAAACCACAAATGGGAGTTTGAAACCGCTATCCCACTAAATGAATGGGACAAAGACTTGAGTCAATAGAATGCCTCAAAGGGGTCTTCCTCGTCATGGTGCACACAGTCAGGGCCCTGAAATTCCTTTTGCACGCCTGGCCACTTATTTGCTCAAGCAGCCACGGAGACAACACCACAGGAATGCACAATTGAGATGTACTGCTCTCTCTTTCACACTCATATACAAATAGGCTGACATTTCGCTTTGGGAGAGTCTTTGAATTAGCACGCATATTAGCAAAGCACTCCCAAGACCCCTTTTTATTATTCTTCCTAATCCAGTGTGGATACGAGGTCCGATCTTGCCCCCTTCTCTCCAGTCCTTTCTGAATGTACCCCACACTTGCAGCCAGGGTTGGTGATATGTTAAAAATATGACGATTTTATTAAGTCGAGATCACAATTTTAATTTTTAGTGCCATTTTAGTTGACTGTGTATTGTAAAAAACTGCTTCCATCATTTTTTCAAAACTACAAATTTAATGCATCCAATCCTATGTTCATTATAATACTTTGTTTTCTTTTTCTATTAATATGAACTCTGGCATTGTTACAGTAAAAATGACAGTGAAGAGCAGAGCTTGAATGAATGCACTTTAGCCCGACCTTCCCACATTAGCAGATTGTCATAACTTTGTACAATTTAATCTTTTATTGCCATATCACACACTCCTAGGCCATACACAGTATTAGGAATACTGTGGTCAGTTTGGTCAGGAATACTATAGATGTGACAAAAACATTCAACTTCAACATATTTGGTCCAAATCAGGTTTATGCCTATTAACTTCTCGGTTTGTTTTCAAGCAATGTTTAGAACTTTCTATTGTACCCCTTATCTAGCACTGGTTTTAAGCCTGTGCTAGTCTTGGTTTAGTCCTTTTTTTTACCTGGTTTAGTCTTAGCCTTTCTCCTCTTCAATCCCCATAGTACTTTGATCTGGCCCTATATAAATCCTCTATACAACCATGCCCTTGTCTTTTCTCCAGTATACCCTCCACTCCCTCATCCCTCCTCCTGTCCTTTACAAAAGATCAAAACATGGCTACACCCAGAGCCCCATGGGACATCCTATATATGCACGGCTTCAAGTTCAAAAGTTCAGGACAGGACACTGCATCACTCCAAACTTTATTTCCGCATAGATTGCCAAAGTACAACTGGGAAATCTGAAACGTGGTTAAGGACTCCGTTGTTTACATTCTACACTCTTCAGTATTGTCGTGGCCTTGGTGGTGCACTTGCTTTGTTTAGACAGCTGCTGTGCTGCAAAAAGGACTACAAGTTTCAATGTTTAGATAAAAGCTCCACAAAGTCATGTTTTTCCATCCAGACAATAGCTGCTGTTTATATAGTGACAAGGCAAATCACTGTCTTATTGTGAGAGTATTTTCCACATAAACTGCCAGTAAGTAGATTTTTAGATTTTATTTAAAGGTTTTGTGATTAATGCCATACTGGAGAGAGGTTCAAGATGGGATTGTGAATATCATAAAGGAATATGTAAATTTAGCCCCATTGTTTTTGAAGTGCTCCCACATAATTTAATAAGTAAGGAAAATTGTACACTGAAAGTTCTTGTAGTAGTGGCAAAAAAGATGATTTACCATTGTAATTTACCATTGTCATTTTTTATTTTTTTTATTTTTTTCTCCTTAGAGTGTAGATGTATGACTAACTCCAATCTAGAGATGTACTTGTTTGCCAATCTGTTCTGTTGTTTTAATAGCTATAATAAATAACATATGTATGAGCTTATGTAAATTTAATCTATATTGTTGTGATTGTAATTGTAAGCTTGATTTATTAATAAAAATGTTCTAAAAAAAACTTATGTGAAAAAATGTATTCTGAAGGACAAATGCATTAGCTACATGAGCTACTTGGTGAAGAGATGTAATCTTAGCAGAAAATGTGTACTTTCTATGCAGTATACCACAGCTAACAGGCTTACTACAGTTTTGCCAAGGGTCAGATTGTCAAGGTGGAATTCATATTGTTGTTCCAGATACTTTTTGCAATGCTGCTTGAGAAACCTATAAGCACACTGGGTGATTCGATGATGTAGGAGAATGGTTTAGCCCTGGTTTAGGACAGTTTAGTTCTGGTTTTCATTACCTTTAGTTGTGGTTTAGACCTCTGGCATAATAGTGGTACAACATGGGTCTACAACCATCTTATTATGTGAGGTCTAATCACAAATTAAAGAGCTGAACACACATCAAAATACTGTATATGACTAAAGGTATAAATAAGGAATAAATCAGGACTAAGACAAGACTAAACTACAATTAAACAAGCAGGACTTGGTCCACACCATGACATTGGGACTGTGCCAGGTTCAAACCAGGATTTAACCAGCTCTATTCCAAGAATAAACAACATTTTTAACCATTTTACCAAGACTTAAGGTCAAAATCAAACCTCCATACCAGATTTGAAGAAGAGCAAATAACCAACAACTATTAACAGCCCAAGTACCACTGGTAGGCTTCATGTTTTGGTTGTGGCTCTTTACACATGATTTTCGGCAAAAAATTGTTCTTTCAATCCAAACAGTTGCAAGCCTCTGCTCTAACTCCCTGTAAAACTTCCAAGGACACATGCTAGTTTCGGGCTATCCGTTGAGTGTTGCTGTATGAGGCGCGCAGCCGGGGGTTAGCCTACATGGCGAGGGTCCTGTGGGTGTAAACTTGCAGTCTGCGCCTCTAATCCCAGTTAAGACCAGCTCCGCGGGTCGGGCCCACCCAAAGGAGCTTGGTCCACTGTTAGAGGTATTACACCAAAGCCTCTTCTCTGTTGTTATGCTAATCCACAAGACAATGATTATCAGTGGGGCATCGTTGCCATGACAATAAACGTAGCTCAAGAGTGCTTCAATTAGAAACAGCAGCCAAAACGTCCACAATGCCGGAAAAACACGGTAAGCAGCAAGTACATTTTTGTTTTTTTCAAGCTAACATATGGGTCGGCTAACAAATAACAGGGTACGATTACAGATAATGCCCGACCTGCGAAGCTTGACCTATGCCAGCATTTGACCCTCTTCTCAATGAGACAAGTGCTTAACTGTGAACATGTAATTAGCCCCTAAATGCAGACAGCCTAAGAAGTATAGGCTAGCATTATCACTCAATTAACTGGCTTACAGTGAGCTGAATAGTAATGTGTAGGATTTTTGCATCGGGTTACCTCATTCATTGTGCAATCTTTCTTGTGACAATGACAATAAGGTCATGGTTTAGACACTGTTTATTCTATTATTTTAGAGCTAATGTAATCCTAGTTGCAGCTTAATTTAACGTTTAGATTTGTCTCTGTTCTAGTTTAAAAATATTTTAATTCTTTATTAATTCTTTTCTTTCTTTTTTCCAAGTTTAAAATATCAACTGGAATGGCTCTTCATGTCGGAATTCCTACTTTGGGCAACTTGGACAAAATTGAAAAAATCCGGCATGGTGGCACCCTATTTTACACGAAAATAAAAAATCTAAAAAACGTATCCACTACTGTCAACCCGGTATTTGTTGCTGCTGTGGTGTATTTGAGCATCTGCACCTACAAAACTAGCTAAAATTCTCTATTGTGCTAATTGTGCTAACTGCTAGATGATGCTGTAGCGTTATAGATTTCTTTATTTCCAACTGGAACTCAGAGTTTTCCAAGCTCCAACTTCCGAGCTGTGAGGACAACTGGAACGCAGCATTAGTCCTGGTATAGTACTTGCTTTTAAAAATGCAATTTTCTGTCAGCCATCTTCAAATTTCCCCATTTAAGTTTTGACCCAACAAGTCCTGATAAAGTCCTAAAATACACAAATAAATTTTCTAAGCTCCAACTTCAACTAGATTTTTTTACAGGCCAACTGTAAAAAAAATCATCTGGATCATCTGTAATAATCCTTCATTTACTGCACAAATCAAAGTTGCGGAGGCGAAGAAGCCTTTACCGTGTCTAGCCTGCATGTCGAGATGATGTTCCAACTTGAATTCTCCTCCGTTGTCAGGGGATTAAAGAAAAGTTAAAAAAAACGGGCTAAGGGAGGGCTGTCACACAGTAAGATCTGAAAACCGAGTAGCATCGCTGGCAAACGTGTCTCCTCCATCCTCGTCAAAGCTAGCTCAAGGCCCTATAAGACACAAAAGCAGACGTGACGCTTCCCCTTAGCTTGAGTCTACCTTGATCCAAGCCGCTTTTCAAAGACTTTCAGAGTATATTTCAAGACCGGACGCGTTGGGTATTTTTGGAAAGCGGTCATTTTGCACTTGCCCGAAACTCCCATTTAGTCTGACGGTATATGTAGACAGGAATGGCAATCTTTCATGAACTCTTGTTAGACTTTTTATAATACAATACAGTGAAACTATTTTTGATTGATTCATTTTGCAGCATTTCAGGAAGTCTATGGGTAAGTTATTGTACATTCAAAAGAAGGCAATAAAGCAGTGATAACTTTGGTCAGACAATAACAGTGTGAGTAATTCAATGCCATAACTGATTGTAGGCAATTGTAAATGTAATGATGACTATGCTGAGAATGCGGTTCAAGTGTTCAAGGCCCTCAACAACTTGATTTTTATAGCCTATAAAAATGCAACCATTTCTAAGCATTAATAAAAAGCAGGGTCAAACATTGAAAAAAATCTAATAAAAAAAAAATTATTTCCAGCTTAAGATACTCAACATCCAATTGCACCTATTCTTATTTTTATTTCATTATTTTATTTACACTTTTTTTTTTTTACATCATTTTCATTTAAATATAGTTTGTTTTAGGGCTGCAACTAACAATTAATTTGCTACTCATTTAGTCTGTCGATTACTTTTAAGATTACTCGATTAACCGGTGGATAGTGAAAAATGCGTAGATATGAGTTTTTTTGTTTGTTTTTTTTGTTACAAATTTTGAAGCTAATGAAGCTGAAACTCTTCCACCTGAAGACTTCTGGATATAACATATGTACAGACAAAGAAGGATTTTCACCTTAAATACAAAATGTATATATTTTTTGTACAGTTTTGGCCTAATTACAGCTCTGTGTGGGTTGTCCTCTCAGCAAATGGCATGTTTTAGAGTCTGTGTACTCCAGTTAACAATTATTGGATTACTAAATTAGTTAATCTGATTCAGCCCTAGTTTGTTTGCTTGTTTTTTGCTAAATCAATTTAGATAAAGCAAATGCCCATTTAAGATCCTCTATCCTCCTGTTGGCCACACCCACTTTAAGTATGTCCTTCTATGACAACTCTTATACCATAGCTCAGGGGAAAAATTTAGCACAATAAGGCCCCTTTCAAGGAATGTACCATTTCTGTAATTAGTTGTACTCACTCTGGTTGATACTAGGACATAAACTTGCCAGACTTTAAATGTTAATCCCTCTAATAATGGTTGGGCTCAGATTTCTGTAGACTGGTTGTTGAGAGCACTGCTGTTGTAATTCAATTCTCCTGGGTGCTCACCACACGCCAGATGGTACAGTCTTGTGTTGGATTTCCAAGGGTTGTGCCTTTTTGGTGAATGCCATGGCTGCCACACTCAGTAATTTGAGCGTCAAATCACCATGCTAATGAAAAAGGGTAAAAAAGGACAAAGGCTTAACATCTGTGCGCACCAGGTTCTAGCATGCAAATTTAATGTGCTATTAAAAATGTATGGTTTGTTTGTATTAGCTCCAAATGCTAACATGTGGTTGAGTAGAAGAAGCTAAAGCAATACAGCAATCAGGCAGAACACATTTTTTTACCCTATGAAATACAATGCACTATTCTGTATACTTGACCACAGATGGTTAATGTGCTATTAAAAATGTATAGTTTGTTTGTATTAGCTCCGAATGCTAACATGTGGTTGAGTTCACCCCAGAAGCTAAAGCAATCAGTCAGAGCAAAAAAAAATCACGCTATGAAATACAATGCACTATTCTGTATGCTTGTATGCCACCTGTTGCTTTCTTAGGTCATTTTTGATAGTTACTGACCCGCAGACCCAACAAGACAATGGGGCGGCAATGGCGCAGTGGGTAGCATTCGCCCTGCAACGTTCGAATCCCTGCCCCGAGCGCATACTGTCAGTGAGGCCCTGGGCATAACACTTAACTCGCATTGCCTATGAATGAATGTGGTCGTGTGACTGGTGGTGGTCGGAGGGGCCGTTGATGCAAACTGGCTGCCATGCTTCTTTAGTGTGCCCCAGGGCAGCTGTGGCTTGTAGTTTACCACCACCAGTGAATGAATAATGCAAGCGAAATGTAAAGAGTCTCTGAGTGGCCAGAAAAGCACTATATGAAATCCATGCATCAAGAGCTGCAGTTTTGAAGATACACTAACCTAATAATTTTGACATCACAATTTGGCCAGTGTCAAACCCACTCAAATCCTTGCCAATTTGCTCTGCTTCTAACACAACTTTGAGTACAAAACATTCTCGTGAAGACTAATATATTACTAGATTTTTTTCTTATTACTATATTCTACAATGTTTTGGTCAGTACATGTTGGTAGGTGCTACACTATTGTCACCACAGAAGCAATCTCAGGAGTGTGGGACCACCTCTGAGAGTTGTCTGAATGATCTAATCTGAATGGGCTTGAAGAGTCATGTTTGTCTTTGCGTCAGTAGCCAGCTGTGACCAGATCAACACAGAAGAGGAGAAAGAGAATCAGGGAGGACTGGAAAAGATGTAGAGAAAGTCCAAACAAAAGACTTTTTACAGACCATAATGGGCATAGTCTCCATAGTCTTCATCAAGAGGAAGAGGAAAGGTGATTTAAAAAGTTAAGTTATTTTGAACATATTTGTTGGGGCTAAGTGGACTGCTATATTTACTGCTGAACTACTACTACTGTATTGTTGTAAGTTGGGCTGGGAAATATGGTAAAATATAATATATGTATACCAACATTTTATTAAGATCAAGATCACAATTTAAGTTAATTTGGTAGATTTTGTCTTGTTGTTTGTCTAAATACTCTTTATTTTCCTTTTTTGGAGTAATATCAACACCGAAGAGCAGAGAATAAATGAATGCACTGTTTCAAGACCTAATTTAAAGTATGCATGATCAACATATATTTTACAGTGAATGACAGATCTATGGGCAAAAATGTCTTGTTGTTGCTGTAGGTCAGAAACTGGTTTGAAAAAGTAGAAAGACGGCATTAACTCAGGGCCATCTATGAATGCATAAGCACAAAGCAGGTAGGCAATGGTAGACCACACTAGAAACTTTATTAGGTACAAAGTACACTTAATAAAGTGGCCAGCGAGTGTAAATTAGGACAAGGAGAAACAAGGTAATCACTATCTGAGTTTTTCTGGTCTATCAAGGGATCACAAGCAGCAAGAACATTTAACAAGTCCTCTTAACCCCAAAACCTACATACCTGCACCAATCTCCAGCTGGTCAGGTCAAAAATTCTCCTTCCCTCAAGAAATCAGCCAAGAAAGTCACTCATTTTAGGACGCACTTTTATCCAATGTCAAGACAGTGAACAGTAGTGCTTTGCTGATAGATTAAATATACATTTGTGTGGTATTGGTAGCAGTGGGTCGTCGTTGAGAAAAAATGGAAGGAATAGGTAACAATGTTACTAATGCTATTAAACTAAGCCACTTTACTATGCAAGTTATTTGTGAATATCAGTGTTTGAGTTTCTGAATTGGCAAACCAGAAAACATAGTAATGATGGTTATAGAAGGGAACAAAATGGGCAGTCAAAAGTTAAAAACTACAATGCCAATAAAAAGTTTCTAGAGCTGCTAACATTTATTTAGCTAATAGATTAATCTGTTGAGTATTTTTTTATTACTCGATTAATCGTTAGATTGCTAAAGTTGCATTAATAGGAGGTTTTGTTTTACAGAATTTGAACCAGGTGAAGTTAAAACTATGCTACCTGAGGACTGCTGGATAGAGCATATTTACAGACAAAGGCGTTTTTTCATCTTAAATGCAAAATGTTTGGGCTGCAGTTTAGCTCAGTCGGTAGAGCGTGTGGCCCATATACAGAGCCTACAGAGCTCGTCCTGGCATTGTGAGTTTGAATCCTGTTCACAACAGTTTGCCGAATATCTCTCTCCGCTCTTCTCCCTGGTTTCCTATCAATCTATCTACTGTCCTATCAAATAAAGCCGAAAATGACAAAAAAATATGTATAACTGTATAAATGTTTTTGTAAAATTTTGTCCGACTTCCTGTTTTTAAACGCCTTTCTCTCCACGTTTTAGAATTTTAAACTCCCATTAACGATTATCAACTACTAAATTAATTGATGATCATTTCAATAATCGATTAATCATGATTCATTGTTTTAGCCCTAAAAGTAAATCAAAGTACAAAAAGCTAGTAAACACATTTTTAGAATCACATACTGAAAAATAGCCACCATAAGCTCAAGTCTTAATTTTTCGCAGTGCACCTCATTTATCTGAAGCATTACCACAAACCTGCAAACACCTGCACTCTCCATTGTACTGAAAATATGTATTGATATTGCAATGCCAAAGAATGCAATATCTTAAATGCAGAGGCGGCAGCAACATGACCGCCGTAAATTTATTTTATCACACAATCAATAACCTTAACATTAGGAATGAGACTTTTTTGGCACTGGGGACTTTTTAATACTATGAGATGATATGAAGAAGCCAGAGATGGGACGTCCCAGAGGTCCAAAGGGTGATACCCACATACACAAACAGAAGGCCTGGAAATATTTAGCAACTTATTCTTGAAAAGTATTACAACTGCAGTAAAAAAGTTTGGTTCATATTCATTCTTCTACTTTTTGCAATAGGGGATGCCTGTGACTGGAGCCTATCAGAGAAACTATGGGCCTTAGGTGGTATATCTTGAGGGCAAAATATAAGTTTAAAGTTGGTTATTGGGATGACAAAATAATCTACTATCTACACTATGTAAGAGTACAGTTCCTATAAAAATATTGTTACCCAAGTAAAAGCGAAAAGTACCGACTAACTGTTTGAAAGTAATGTCAGATTGTTTTTTTTCATTAGCTTGCAAATTTTCAAAACATAAAGCTATTCTTATTACATACAGGGGAACTCTTTGTAAATTTCCAAAATATTACTCAAGTAAAAAAAATATTATGCAGTACTCTTAGAAGTAAAATGTATTCAAAAAGTTACTCAAGTAAATGTAACTGTGTGAATGTAACTGATTACTACTAGGGGTGTGAATCTCTCTGTGCCTAACGATTCGATTCGATTCCGATTTTTGGGGTCACGATTCGATTCAAAAACGATTTTCGATTCAGAAAC
>JAVQKG010186620.1:0-12092 GCA_036025885.1 Hypseleotris bucephala
CAGTTTAGTAATTGTGTGGTAATAAACGTGTAATAAATATGAAACAATGTTGTAATTATAGTTATTGTACTGTAGCATAAAGTGTGTCCGAAAACATAGACATTACACTATTCTTAGTCTATTCCTACGTACAGATTATCTCGTTACACTTTCAATAAACAACAAAACCCTACATATGTGTCGACTAGGCTCCTTTTTCTCAGCGCTGTCACCTTGTGTTTCTCTTGCTCTCTGGGTTTTTTTCATTTTCCATTTCCGCCGAGATTTGCTTTGCCATCAGCGGCTTTGACATTCTCCAGATGCTCCGTCACTGCGTATTAGCTCGGCAATTGTTTTATGTTTCTTTCTTTCTGTCTTTTTTTTTTTCTTGTCTACAATCAACTAGTGTTTGTACAGGTTTGGGCTTGAAATTTCCCAGCTGCCCCTTTTCTTTCACTGTGAGGCATGTATGTGTGTCGGTGTTGGCGGCCTACGTTGATGAATCGAAATAAGGCGGAGGGGAGGCAGCCAGGAGCAGATTGCCCGAGCCACAACCCATACACAGGCCGATATTTTATTGGCTGCAGCAGATGTGCTAATCCTGCTTCCTCCATAGAAAACACACACATACATACACCTACACACATTTACACACACACATATACGCACACACGGAGAGAGGTTTTTTTAGTACCATACACAAAAATGAGAAATCATATTTGCAGCACAGTGTGACATTTGATGATACTTTCTGGAGTAGAGGTGGGAAGTGGATACATTTATTTAGTGTATTTAATATTTTGGTTAAAGTAAATTGTCTGGAGATTTTCGGAGTGGATTACTAAATGTATTTACCATAGTGATTTAAAGAAAAAAGTGTTTATAATCTCTATGTTAAATTTCATAACTAATTTATTAGAAGTAGCAATGATTGTTCTTGTGGTAAATGTGATAGCTGAAACATAAGAAACATTGAAGCAGCAGTTTTGTATTGTGTAAACGTTCGCCCCGCAAACATAGGGTCGCTGGTTCAATTCCCCACCCGAACATATACTGTTGTTGCGTCCCTGGACAAGACCCTAACCCACATTGCCTGAATGAATGTGGTTGTGTGATTGGTGTTTGGTGGTGGTTGGAGAGTCTGTTGGTGCACAGTAGCAGCCATGTTTCTGTCAGCGTGCCCCGGGGCAGCTGTGGCTACAGTTATAGTTTACCACCATCAGTGTATGACTAAGAAGTCAATAAATAATGGACTTAATTATAAAGCGCTTTGAGTATATTGAAAGGCGCTATATGAGTTTAAGCCATTATGATTATTTCTAAAGGCAGTATTAGTTGATGTATTGTTTGTAACAGTGATATTTATAATAACAATGAAATAACTACTATAACTAATGGAGGCAAATAACTACTGACACGCAAGGTAGTAGATGGAGTGTCTTGCCCAAGGACGAACTGGGTGGGGATCATACAGACAACATTGTGGTCAGTGGTCACAGAATATCACAGAGTAACTAGCGACTACTTCTACTTGATTGAGATATTTTTTACGTTTTTGAAGATTTCTTTGTAGTTTTTGTTCATTCTTACCAAAGGTGTGTTGGGGTGGTGGTCGGGCAAGATCAGTTACACAGGCTCTCTGAAGCTCTGCACTTGTTTTCCAAATTTGCATATGACTCCTGAGTAGTTCTGAGCTATCACTAACATTTTAATTAAAACATCAGACCATCAGACGCAACAGCTGCTCAACAAACAGTCATTATAATCTGTCTCGTAGCTAATGGGAAAGTAACAGTCTGACGCTAAATGCACATCCTGCAAATATTATTAACAACAGAACACAGCAGAAGGGCCTTTAAGTGATCTGATGTTCAACCGCCTTATTGCAATATGATGGCTGTCATCTGAAATAATGAGCTGACTCATCGGTCAAAAAATACCTGTTTGTTTTGTTTTTGTGTTATTAGCATAGCATTTTGTTTGGCTACATTGTTGTTATGATTGGTTAAAACAAAACGTAGCTGGTGTTTTGTCCAGTCACCTCGAGATATTCTAGCATCTACTCATTGCGAACACTTACAATGGGAGCCGCACCAGATGGTTCTGTGGAGCATCAAGTGTGATCACCACATTTGGTCACACTTGATTTTACATAGCCCTTAACTACATTGTATCTGCCTCATTTAAGTACAATGGAATACACTGAGTAACAAACTGGATGTAACTACATTGTACAGACAGAATGGTTAGGGTTAAGGTTAGGGTTAGTCACAATGTAGTTACGTGTTATTCCAGTTTGTTACACAGTGTATTACATTGTACTTTATGTGGTAGATACAATGTAGTTAATGGCAATGTAAAATAAAGTGTTACCTCACATTTTACCAGCGTTAACTGTTTATTGTTTTGCTGCTGCACCCAACCTCTTGACCTAAACTGTGTGTAAAATTGTGTTTGTTTGCTACAAATGATTGATATGGCACATAGAAGGACATGTCACAATCTTTTCAGTCAAGGGTCACCATGCTTGTGTATGCAATAGCTAAAGCTGCATTCACACCGGACGCGCTTGAAGCAAAAAAAAAAAAAAACGCTTGTACAAATGAAAACAACTCATTTCAAACTCCAGTTGGAGCTGATTTCATTCACATCGGAGGGGAAAGGAGAGCTTTGACAACAGGGGAGTGACGTGGGCAGGACTAAACCAGAACTAGACCAGGTCTAGACCCCGGACTAGACCAGGTTAAATAATAAACTGCTAAAAAAATAAATAACTGCTTCCAAAGGCGAATCACGGCTGCTTCATAACATACAAGTCACACAAACACTGCTCCAGTCACAAATGACCATCTAATCACTTATTATGGATTTTTTTTTCCAACTCTGGCGGAATTTCGCTCCTGCTGTTTTTTCACCTCGTCAGCCCCTCGACTTTTCACATGCATTTTCTCATGTTGGCCTCTCTCGCCTCGCACTCGGTCCTTCAAAAATAAATTATGCCTTTCAACTACTTTACTTAAAGGCAAAACAAAAACCCCTTTCCTCCATTTTTTGGGGGCCCCGTCATGAAGAGGGCCCTGGGGAAAGAGTACCCTTTATCGCCCCACCCCCCTGACACCCATGGATGTATGAGTTCTGTATGGGTTACCAGCATGCATTCTTTCCTCCCATTTCAAATAAATCAATGGACAACCTAGTCATGGGACAAGTTGGTATAACACTATTTCTACTGTTGCTGATCAATTGCTACAATACAAAGCCCAGTCTCCAGTCCCTATACATGACTCAGGTTTTGAAGTTTGCCTGTACCTGTTTTTTCTCTTGAACTTTATTCATGTTTTTATTAAAGCGCAAGGCAACAGCAAAGCAAGATTTTGAAATGTTGGGGGAAAAAAAGATGCAAATTGGTGTGTTTGATGTCAGGAGGCTCAAAATTGGGTTTTACTGTAGCCTGATGAAAAAGAGAAAGATCTTTTCAGCCTCTTTGTGTGGGGAACATGAAGGATACTTGTGCTTTATTTTGGGTTTGATTCTGTCCTTTTATTTTTGACTATGAAGGTGATGAGGGTCAGGTAAAAAGCAGGGAGAATTAAAGGAGAAATATGCAACTTTTTTTAATTTAACGGCTTTGGAGTCAATTAAAGCTGCAATGCCTTATTTTGTGATTGTAAAAAAAAATCATGTGTCTAAAAGAAGTTTGATACACTCCTTTCCTGATTCCTCTTCTTCACCACCCTCTATCACAGTCTCACTCAAACCAGGAAGTATGGACACAAGCCAGGAGGTATAGCGGAGATTGGAGTTGGCTTTTAATTAAAAAATAAATAAAATTGCTATAAATAAGCTGTAAGTTTGCATAGCTCCTTCACATTACTCCTTATGTATTCTAGTTTGGATAGATAAATAATGTATCGACCAATCAGAGTGCTCCTGTCCCATGAAAGTATGTGATTGGTTAAACAGTTCGTTCCCTCACTTTAAAACAAAAACCCTTATAATACAGCGCACAGGTGATCTCAAAGTCTCATTTTTTGTTATGCTATTTTAATAAGTAAATAATTATCTTTGCCAAAATACAAGCAAAAAGAAAGCAGGTAATGCAGCTTTAGGGTTGTTGGATGAAAAAGACTCTATTCCTGCCACTGATTTTCCAAGCAATAGCACATGAATCCCACACACACGTATTTTTAAATGGTTTTGTCATCTTCAATGCATAAACTCTGTATTTGACATATATTGATCAACTGTTCTTGCCTGACTTAAGTCTTAGAATTCTGAGACTTTTAATATGTGGTCTAATTGCTGGACCCCAGACTCCCACATTATACATTACACTATTACACTAACATTTTCAAACTGAAAGAGTGAATGAAAAAAGAATTGAAAAATAACGCACAATAACCAACCTTTATTTATGACATCAAAATCACCATATAATTTTCCAAATTCTGTATAACCCACTACCCCCACCCCTATATTTCAGAAAAGGTTACCTAGAGAAATCTATCTTCAACACTCGGTTGCACAGCTAGTATTCTCCACATAAAGCAGGTGCAGCTCTCACAGCACGTCTACATGTTGCACCTGTCAGCCCTCTGCCATGATTGATCACCTCTTGGTCGGGGAGTGTGCACGTGGATGTGTGGCTGAGCGTGCACGTGGGTGGTAAAAGGTTGTGCGACTGGGGCCCGGGTTATGGCGTGTTGTTTTTCACTGGGGCAGAACCGCATTGAACAAGAACCGATGATCCATTTTCCTAAGGGCCACAGATCTGTCTCCGTGGAAACAATCCCTAAAAATACCCTGCAGGGTCCGTGGGTTCAGGCTGCACCACCACCACTGTGCTCACTTATATCAGAGATTGATAATATGGAAGGGCTAAACAATCATCCGTGTATGCTTTAAATCCCCTGCCTGTGCTTCCGACGATGCGGCCGCTGGAATGGGGGGTGTAGTACCGCACATGGGTAGGTTTTACTCAACCAAGTCTAAAGGGAATATTGGTTTCATTGTTACTGGAAATAGATCTATGTCAAATGCAGGTTGAGGTGGCCAATGGGACCACCTATTGACCTTGGTACTTGTTCCAGCTGAAAAAAAAAACTTGTAAAAGGAATACAAGTGAAAATTAGAAAGCACTCGGAGGATGCAGACCTTGTTTACTACTGTGCTCTCCTCTGTTTTAAAAGACATAGATATGGTGTTAAAACTGCAGCAACTGACAGGCGTAAAAGCATTGTTGACACCGCTAAGTTTGCTTTTTGCTTAGTTTACATCGCGTCCGCTGTTTTTCTGATTGGTTAATTTAGCGTCTGTTAGTCCCGCCTCTGAAACGGCCGTCTATGGGAGCGGTTCCAGACTAACTTCGCCGTATTGAAGAGAAGGCAAAAGTTAGTCTGGCTGGCCAGGCTATTATTCTTGTGCATTAGACTTCACCACATCCCAAGAGGCAGGTGTTGGATTTCACAACACTTGAGGGGAGGGGCTAAGCATTCTTACACCAGAGAGCCAGCAGAGCCAAGAGAAGGTGCTACTATAAATTCCTTAATCTGGATTAGTCCCAAATTCGAATCACTTCTTCCTTGTTTCATTCCTGAGATTCCCTAAAAAAATCATCCAAATCTATTAAGTAGTTTTTGTGTGAAGTCACTTGAAAACATTACCTTCTTGGCAGGGGTAAATATATTATGATCTTTCATTTAATAATATCCTGCAGAGTGGTTAGCAGAGAGATTGTGGGTTAAATGCTCAGGCCAATTTGAGTGAGCCGATATTGCATGTTCTACCTAAATTTCCCATTGTGAATGACTGTAATATCCATTGTTTTCTGTCTGTGTCAGCCCTGCAACTAATATTCCAGATTATATCCTGGCCTTAGTCTATGGTTATAGGCTTAAGTCATCTAATAAGAATAGTTATTGACAGATACTCATTCATTCACTATGGGGCATTTAGATTCACACTTAATACATACAGGACTTTGGATAGAGGCCAGAACACCCAGAGAGAACCCACAATATCACTGAAGGACATGCAAACACACAGGGAAACATTTAAATCTAAGTGCTCACTATGCACTCCCACCATAAACCTTGAACCACCAAACCGCCTTTATATCAGAGAAATGGCTAGCACTTTACAGCATAGTAAAAATGTGGTAATAAACAGGTAATAAATAGGTAAGAATGTAGAAATTATGGTTAGTTGTCAAGTAGTTTCAATGTAATTACCTAGTCTAGATTTCTGCCATGTTATTCTCAGACCTGCTGGCTTTTGTACAAATGTCCTGGTTTGTGTGAGACTGTGATAGTGGAAGAAAGCGGAGTGTATCATTCAAACTCAACATTTTTTGAGACACATCACTTTGTTGTGGTAGGTAGAATATCTATAACTAAATGCATTAATGTACTTTGAGAAATATGAGCGTTATCATCTTTATTGTCAACTTAAGTCAATAACTAACTGACTGATTTTTTAATTTTTTTATTGGTAAACTTTTTAATAGACTAATCACATAAACACACCTGTACAAGATGGCAGAATCCAGCAGTACTGTAAAAAATGGGACACGGGTAGATAATAGCCCCTTAAACTTACAACATATTTTTTGGTAACACTTTATCTTACATAGCCATTAATTACATTGTATCTACCTCAGTAAGTGCAATACTGAGTGTAACTAACCCTAACCTTAACCATAAACATTATGTATATACAATGTAGCTACATGTTATAAATACTATAGTTTGTTAGTGTATTACATTGCATTTTACGAGGTAGATACAATGTAGTTAAGTGATAATGTAAAATAAAGTGTGACCATATTTTTTCCTAAAACACTCATTGTGATAATTTTTGTTAGGTCCATTTTTACAGCTATATCTATCCAACCACACTACAAAACCTGCAAATTACAATAGCCATTTCCACTCCTCCACATCTCCATTAAAATTTATTGGGCTATAAAATGTTGCATGTGAGGTTACACGCAATCCCGCAATAGGTACATTTATGCAACCATGGCAACTACATTGGAAATATCCATGCGTTTTCTATCTAAATCATAGATGACTGTTCTATTTTTGGTCGACTTCAACATCCTTTCCGATTTAGGCCTTTTGTCAGTAACATGATAAGCAGTGGGTATTGTGAGCTGCGTATTCAGCATTTATATTGCATACATTTATACAAAGTGACTTTCTTTTCCTTTTTTGTCAGTAATGGGCCAAACCATAATTTCGGCACTACAGCAAAGGACACGCCAATGCTGATGGAACCCGGACATTCATCAAAAAGCAAGAAGTCTGTTGCAATTACTTGTAAAATGAAAAGACATAAAATGAACTAAAGATAGAGTGAATGAAAGATTAATGCGAAATCCCGGGGTCTGCACTGTACTGCTCGCTTTGTGTTAACTTTCTGTCTTATAATGAACTTCCTTCCACCAACAGAATAAATGCATGGGAAATGAGGGTCCGCGCAGCTACTATGAGGATATGTGCTTCTAGTCTTTCTAACCAGGCGGGCGAAAAGAAAGGGGGAGATGACTGGTGCCTATGTAGACGGAAAATGTGCAAATTCAGTGAGTTTTAGTTGCATGTGGGAAAAAAACTGTTGAAAATAAATGTTAGTTACTTATAAAACATAGGCATAGTTATTTGAAATAAGTCACAGAGCCACTCTATGGAGTAATAGTGCTACAAATTTGCAACATTAGCTGGCAAAACTAAGGTGAAGGCCTATTCTTAGTCTGCAAGAAGTGAAAACATTTTTCTTGCAACCCCCATGTGCGGGAAATTGATGTAAATTGATCTCGTAGTCCCCAGTTTGGTAGCCTGGCCAGCCAGACTAACTTTTGCCTTCTATTCTATATGGCAAAGTTAGTCTGGAACCGCTCCCATAGATGGCTACTTCCTTATGTGATGTGCCTGAAATCCCTTAGTCAAAACAAACAAGATGGCTGCCGCAATGGAGCGATTGTTTGCTACAGCGCTCTCTGTTTTAAAAGACGTAGAAATGTCGTCAAAACCGCAGCAACTGACAACCCTATAAGCATTGTTGACAGTGGAAAGTCTGCTTTTCGTTTAGTTTACGTCCTGTCTGCCGTTTCTCTGATTGGTTAATTTTGCGCCTGTTAGTTCCACCTCTGAAACGGCTATGGGAGTGGTTCCAGACTAACTTTACTGTGTGATTGGTCAGAAAGGTGAATGTGGATGTGATATTTTTTGGCTGTGTGGTAGTTTGTTTAGAAATGGATTGTTTTTTGATGATCAGCTGATGGATCTGTATATATTGCTGCAGTGGCTTAACAATCACATGAAAAGACACCAACTTATCATGTTTCACAAGTCGCGTTAAGCTAAGCGATTAAATCAACTGGAAAGGCTAGGCCGCTAAACACTCAAGCTACATTTGAAGCTGAAAATAGTGTTTGGTGACAACTACAGCTACACTTGTTACTTATCAAACATCAGGCATTTTTCAAGAACTCGTTCCTAACTAAATGACCTTTTGCAGCTGATGCCCGATCACTTCAAGGTTGTTGCATATTGCAGTCCTTGTTTGAGGCACTAGTGTTTTTTTATCATCAAACCAGCCTGACTCTGACCTCTGCCATCAACAAGACTAGAGCAGAAATATTTTATAGTTCAGTAGTTATTCTACAGTTTATTTACCACTAGTCACTTTAACACACCCTGCTGGATGTGCTGCATTAAAATAGAAGCTTGGACTTTGTGCCCAAATAGCCCTAGCGGTGAGAGAAAAATAATTTTACGTCTCTAGCTTCCTCCCCTCGCTTCTGCTACATACCTCTGAAATCACGCCTCTTTATTTACTTTTTATAAGAGGAAAAGTTGTAGGATTGATGTAATAGTAACTAATTTTTTTTTTATATCATGTCAAATAACCGTGCTAACGCTAGCCAAGATGCTACATTGATAAGGCTACATTTTCTGCTAATACAAATCATCCCACTGTATTCACATGTTGTACTAAATTCAGACTCTTACCTTTCTTGCTTTGGCTTTAAATAATCCTTTTAGAACATAAAGATCCCTCCAACTTTAAAAAGGACCTAGATAAACTCAATGTCTCAATTGGTCTCTGTTTACCGTCATATGGCAGCGGCTTTTGATTGACAGCTCTGACAGCCAATAGCGTTAAGTTTTCTGAAACTTTAATGTTATTGGCTGACAAAACTCGGCGTTAAGGTAAAAATGGATAGACCACATTAGTGCCCGCCCACCTCTGGTCCCGGAAGTAAAATTCCCATTCATGTCAAAAATCCATATTGTAAGAGTTAAAAAAATTGTTGAGGGTTAACCAGCTATGGCGTAAGTCACGTTCACAAATATTTTCAATCTAAAAACGTAGCTGAAACTTGTAAACAGAAAAAGGTTTTTAAATATTTTGCCGAGTTTTCTTAATAAAAATATTTCTTTTAGCTGTAAATATTTGCGCTATGAACGTGACTTACGCCGTAGCTGATTAGCCTCCAACAATTTTTTAAACTCTTACAATATGGATTTTTTGAAAAGTCTATGGGGGAAATGAATGGGAATTTTGCTTCCAGAATCAGAGGTGGGCGGGCACTAATGTGGTCTATAGTGGGGACTGGGGCGGGACTTAGACAAAATAGTACATATGACCGATTACTTTATGTCACAGAAGAGGATCAGACTATCTTTTTTATTCATTGGGAAAATATAATACGTAGGCTTAGGAATACTCCAAACTTCAGCTTCCAACATGTGAAAGTAGTTTAATGACATAGTTCCCTAGTTTCAGCATAGCAGCAGCTGTAGATAGGTACTGGTGGGCTCTGGCTCATGTTGTGAAGTTGAAAACCTGTCAAGAGTACTGTTTCACATTCTCAGTCTTTTCAGCTTTCGCACTTGGTATTTTAAGCCAGACCTTCAAAACTCATGGCAATTTACACGTACAATACATTTAGGTTGTTCAAACTAGAATAATATGCATGCAACAAGAAAATGGTCTTTGGAACAATGTAGGACACAATAAAATGGAGTGTCTCATAATAGCTTTTCTGCAGCTATGGAGCACCAAGGGCCACTATACAAAATTTGAATGATAGACTTTGATCAATTTTGTTTTTCATTTTGACAGTTTTTTAAGCTTATTTAGACATTTTCTGAACATAAACTATAGTTTGTCCCATTGTCCCAACTGTGTTATTTTTAAAGCAAGATATACAGTTGGTCCCTTTTTTAATTTCTCACTTCTTTTTGTAAGCCTGTCCTTTGTCCCTGCATTGCATTACCTAATTATTTTGAAACACACAGATACTGAAACCATTGTAATTTTCAGTTACTGGTGTAATTTTAGACGCTATGTGGTTTACTCTTTCCAATTAATCTTAATTTTTTTTTGTCAAACTTTATTTTACATTATGCCTTAACTACATTGTATCTACCCCCATACACTGTGTCACAAACATTGTGTATATAGAATGGTTAAGGGTTAAGTTTAGGGCTAATTACAATGTCGTTACATGTTATTACAGTTTTTTACACAGTGTATTACATTGTACTTAAAAGGGTAGATACAATGTAGCTACAGAATAATGTAAAATAAAGTGTTACATATCTTTTCTTGCTAAAAAAAACAAAAAAAGCTCAAAAAGTATTGCAAAGTCTTACATAATACTTTTCAACCCTGGACCTGGCCTTGTTGTCCTCTCTCTTGACTCTGTCATTTGACTGAGGCACACTGGTTGAATTCGGGTGAAGTGGTGGTATATTCTGTAGACTGACTTGTGGTATTTTTGGCAGAGAGGCGCCTTGTTGAAACTGTAACTGACAGCTGCTGAAGATATCACACTCATTCAGTATTGATAAGGAGGGCTCTGGGGCGGGACACGAGCCTCTGGTGGAAAGAAAAAATATGCAAAAGTAGCACAGTCTCCTTCCTCCACCAACTTACATCCTCAACGCTTCCCTATAATGTTTTTGTTGAGTTAGCTTTGAAATCAGGATAATATGCTCCTATTCTGGGGAATCAGCAATGGACGGATTATTTAAACTTTTTATGATTCTGATTATTGAGGACAGTTGCTTAAAAAATGTGAAGAAAGATTTTTACCATCAATTTGAGGTACTGTATATCATTTCCTATTGTTGATGGAGAATCAGTGTGTTTGAAAGTGGAAATATGTTGCTTGTTGACCTTAATTAAACAACTTTAATTAAGTCAATGCATGATAATGATACCATGTATCTTACAAGAAACCATAATTAATGCGTTTACAGAATGGTGAAAGCGCAAGGAGATGACAAAATGCAAAACTGACATACCCAAAGCGCTTTACAATTAAGTCCATTATTCATTCACTCCACAAGTGGTGGTAAAGCATTTGTGTAGCCACAGCTGCCCTGAGGCACATAGAGACAGGGCGGCCAGTGTGAGTCAATCTCTGACCACCACCAAACACCAGTCACAACATTCATACAAAGGCAATGAGGGTTAAGTGTCGTGCCTAGGGACACAACAACAGTATTCGCTCAGGCAGGGTTCGAACCGGTGATCCTTTGGTTGCAGGGCGAACACTTACTCACTGAGCGAATTGCAAATACTATTACTAAATTTGTCTTTTCATTCATATAGAACTGTTAATTTCTCCAAAAAACTGTGAAAAAGTGCACGTTTTGGAAAGCCCTCGCATGGCATTTTCATCTAAATTCAATATTAAATTTGTTGTATCTTCAGAACAGTTGCAAAAGAAGAAACATACAAGCAAAAACACCAATCTTCCTCTACACCATCTTCCATTTCACCAATTTCCTTGAGATGCCTTTGTCGTACAAGCCTTGAAATCATATAAGAGTGCTCCTTCTATACCAATGGAAGCAGCGTCATATTCACTGCTACATTCCGCACGCTATTGCACCAATGCATATTCCTGTGTAATTTCAAATTGTCAGGAGAGAAAAGCATGAAACGGCCTTCAAATCCGGCTTCCTTTACAAAGTTTCCAGATAAGACGTGTCTCGTTGAAGAAGAGTATCAATAATTGACATGGTCGTTGGGGATGTTTTGTTGCAGCTTGAATTGTATATTCTATGGGGGGATATAGACTTACTGCATTGTGACGC
>JAVQKG010186624.1:0-12106 GCA_036025885.1 Hypseleotris bucephala
GTTTTATTATACAGTTTAGATAACACCATAGAAAACAATAATATACTACTATACACAAACATTCATATTTGAACATAAACCATATGTGATGACATTGATGCATCTTATTCAATTATTAAACAGATGCAGCGGAGGTCAGAAGTTCACATACTGCGTCACTAAATTTTTACTGTTTCATGTCCACTGTTAACCTCAAACCCATGTACAGCTCTTGCATGGTTTAGTGGTGTCTTTTTTATTTTAGTGGTTTCATTTCGCTCTGGTTGGGTTCAAAGTTCACTCCATTTTTGAAACAGCTTAAAAGCCTGCATTCAAGATTAGTTAATGGGGTGAACATGAAGCTATATTTTAAGAAACTCAACACATTTACAGATGTGCTTGTCCTTGGGGCAATGTCTTTTGAATGAACATGGAAGTGGACATACAGTATGTGCTGTATTGTAGACACTGTGGAACCATATGAAGACTGACAGAGTATGACTCAGGAAAGGAATGAGAATCACGGCAACACACAGACACAAGTATTATGTGCTAGATTATTTAATTTAACATTTGAAGTTCCCTTATTATTATTCTTAAGAATATCCTTGCATTAATTTAACAAATTGCTAATTGCTAACGTGTAAATATCTTAAATAAACAAATTCTCTTTTTTGCCATTATAAATACAGTGAACACGGCCTGCCCCCATAGTGGACCAACCTGACCAGCATGTTTTCGGTGGTAGGAGTATCTGGAGGAAAGCTACCCAGAAATGGGGAAAAAACTCCACACAGAAAGGCCCATACGAAAGTGGATTAGTCATAATTAAAGCATAGCTCTGTGTAGTATTTGTTTGGTGTAGACTTTATATTATTTATAGGTACGTTTCTTTATGTATTACAACAAAATATTAGCTTGCACAAGTTGTTGCAAATCAGAGTATACAGTAAACTCTCTTCATAGACGGTATAGAGTAAATAAATATATATATATAAAATAAACATGTTATTAAGTACTATACAGCCCTAATCAGTTTAAATAACCTAAGTTTGCATGCCACACCAATATATACAATTTTTAAAGCATAGACGCTTAATGCTTGTTTATTAGCCTTCCATTCAAAGGCATGTGCAAGAGTACAGTAAATTAGAGTAAATGGGTGATTAGCAGTGATTAAAGAGTAGCTCTAAGTGAGATGAAAGTGAACTCAGTGCTTGTGTGTAGGCAGCTCTCCAGGCTCACTTTACACACTGGATTCATCACGGTCAGTCGGTGACAGCCAGACGGCACCAGCGACACTAAAAACGTCAAAGAGGAATTTATGTGTTCGAAAGCTTCAAATTATTCCATCAATTCTGAGGAAATCAAAGGTTTGATGATTTCTTAAAAGGAGAGAGAGACAAGTGTTTTTCTTTTGTGTGATCTATTGATGATGGTAATTTTTTAAAAAGCACAAGAGGGTTTTGAATTTATGAAGAGGAGAAGGTGGTTTATTTAAATGGGTATTTAAGGTTTGAGTATAATGTTGGAACTATTTCAAAGAGGGATATTGGATCAAAAGCTACTATTATTAGTTGAAAATACTAATTTTCACAATTCTTCAAAGAATAACCTGGTTTTGTCCCAGCTTAAATCAGGTTTCCTGATATAGACTGGCATAGACCTGGTTTATAGCATAGTTTGTGGTTTAGTCCCTGTTAGTCAACAACTTCACCTAACTATTACTAATAATAATGTATAAATAGCGCAAAATGTTTTGAAAAGAAAACTAATAACAATCTGCACTTTAATTTGTATCAATATCTTACATTTCTGAAGAGGGGAAGTGCTAGGCCTTCAAATGAAGGCAAATCGACCACATACTGCCCGACTGTGTACTCCCGTCTGCCATGTGATGAACTGGCCATTTCTCTGTGAGTTAAAACAAGGATGGCTTTAGTCACAACACAAAGACATGGGGGTGTACTTTAGGTAGGAGAACAATAGGACCATACCTGACTCGGGACAGGTTGCCCCTCTCTCCTGTCACAGTGACAACATCAAAGCCGACCCGTCTCCCCCCAGCTCTGACCTCTTCAGTGTAAAACCCTTCTACAGTCACTCCTGATGACACCAGCGCCTCACAAGCTTTCTGTACCAGCGTGGTCTTTCCCACACCTGTGAACAAAATACAATAGTGTCATAGTAACCATGTATATTCAAGGCAATTAGGAGGCAGCCACTGTATTGTATTGTGATATTTATATAACATCGGAGTGGTCAAATAGTATAGCTAGTTAAGTTGTCTTATGTGTGCCAATGCAAGATCATGTTCAAATTGAAAATGTTTAGCGTACATTTGTAGCATCGTCATCAACACCACAATGACAACAAAAGTCAGTGTTTCTGTGTAAAATTGCACTTAAACATCACTAGTTCAATAGTTTAGGATCAGCTAAACAAACAGGAGACCTAAATGTCTTCTGCTTGTTTCAGTGAGTGTACTATATAAAATACTAAATAATTTATTTGAAAAGCATGTTCAAGTAACAAGCAACAAACATAGTCTGTAAATAGCATGTGTTATAGATGATTTTTCCGTAATACAATACAATAAGTGTGTTTGCTAAAACAGTTCAGCAGCTACTGGATAGGGCAAAAAGTAATAACGTTAGCTTTGTCTCTGGCATGGTTTTGAAGTCACGGTAATATCTTGTATCACCGCAGGATTTAAAGTTACCTGGAGGTCCTGTCAAGAAAACGTGTTTGATCATTTCACCTCATTCACAACATTCACCACGCTGTCGCGGCTTCACTTCCGTACACAATAATCTTGCGCATGCGCAACAGAAACGCCCGAAATTTAGGTTAATTCTTCGGTTATTTATATGGCCTACTCTATGGTTTGACTGCATGACCCATAATCGTAAATAAAATATTTATAGATGTTTTTGTTTTGATGATCACCATATGCTGATGCACTGTCTTAAAATGAGCATTGTACTTTTTTGTTGCGCTTAAGGTCAGACTTAGTTCACTTTCTCATAGTCCTTATTTGTTTACAGTGGTTTTACTTACTCACATGAGCAACTAAAAAAAGAGTAGGCAACAGACTAGTTTCTTGGAACTGTTTTGCCATTCAAATACAGATACTCCTGTAAAGAGAGATACTCAAAGTGGATGGTCAAAGAAATGCACTGCACAAGCAACCAGCTGTTCTAGCAGTAGCATGGTACATTCAGAAGATCACTCTGCAGCTTGTGGTCTTGTATACGAGCGACAACACTCCATGCAAATAACTAGGTTAAGGGCAGATAAAACACAGAGATGATTTTCATAATGTTTCTTTATTAAAATTTGGTGAAGCATGAGGGATAACTGTCATGCAAACATTTTCACAAAATAGCTAAGTCAAACAGGGCATAATATTGTAATATGATGAAAATGTTTACATAGTCAAATGTGATTGGCATACTGTAGTTAATTATTAGTAGTATATTCTGAATAAAGCACAATAATCTATTTTCATATTCTTTAAATATTAATAAAATGCATTTGCTGATTACATTGTATAACCAGGTAGTTTCTGTGCTACTAGCTCTGAGATATGTTTATATCCCGTTCTGAAGTCTAGAGTCCCAAGTTCATCCTCTTCTTCTGCCCTATGCTCAAATGACGACTCATAAGAAAACCCTCTTTTTGAGGTAGTCTTGTGACCTCTCGATGACCTGAAGCTTTCTCCAGAACTCCTGCTGCTACTCCCTGTAAGCTGTTTTTCTAAAAGTCCAGAGGTCACCCCATCTCTGTCCCCATCCTCTGATGAGAAGCTAACTCCAGAAGCATATGTTTGACGTTGAATTGTGTATGTGCCCCTTAGCGCTCTTTGTGGAGACCTGCTGGCTTTTACCGGGATGGGAAGTACTGCTCTACTTTTTTGGACACCCCCAGAGCTTGAGTCAGAAGATTGGCGGAGGTCAGGGCCTGCAGCAGGGGAATTAGGGGTCTTTGCTCTGCTGCGTGGTTCAGGACTACTCATGGGGTCTGGGGAGAAGGCGTCACTTTGCTCAAAGCTGGTAAAGTCATCAGCGTAGTTGTCAACCCCTTCGTTCCCCTTCCCGCTGTGATTTGAAACTGTAGAATCCGAGCTGCTACAGCTGCTACTTCCTGAAGATTTCCGTCCTTGGCTGTCAGTGTGTGACTGATTGATATTTTGGCTGTTGTTTTGGTCAATGTCGCTCTCAACATTAGCCGGGATGTGTGCAAAGGGGCTTTGAATGAGGAAAGGTGTTTCAGAGACTCTGGGAGATGCTCTATCTTCAAGAGTGATCCCTAAAAATTTGCCGACATCTACAGTTTTCTGTTTTTCAGCAACAGATTCTTGTGGTGTTGACTCTATTGTGATGCTCTGTATCATTGTCTCAATATTTTCAGTCAAATCTGAGCTTTGAGTAGACCTCCTTTTAGCTGACTTTGTGAGCTTTTTAGTACTTTTTGTTTTTTCTTTGCTTACATATAGTTGTGTTTTGCTCTGAATTAAGTCCACACACTCCCGATGTTTCCCCACAGCAGGGGTGTTTTGCTTTAGTCTTAGATTAAATGTTTTAGTTGTCCCATACACTAGTTTTTTTCTTTGACTGTTTTTCCTATCTGCCTCTTCTTGTACTGGTGTGGAACAGTGCGTCGGGAAATTTAAACCTTTTAACTTGGGACTTGGGACAACTTGCCTATGTCTCTGCAAAGATTCATTTTGTGATTTCCGAGGTGTGATCTTCTGTCCTTCTTTTGGCTCTGTAGAAGCAGGTCTGTATATCCAAGCCAGGTTAGGATGGACAGACATAGATTGATTGGTGTTGGGAGCATTTAGTTGTGAAAGCTCAACAAGGAGAGCATTGAGCAAAGGCATCTGTTGTAGAGCTGTACCAATGACATTTGGGGTCACTTCACTGGACACTTGCCGTTTTTGTTGGCTTGAATGTTTTGCATTGTGGCTCTGTTCTTCTGCTGATGACTGCAAATTTCTACCACCCTCATCCTCTGAGCCTTCATATGCGAAAGCCCCCAAGTCTATTTTATGTAGTTTACGACCCTCCTCTTCATATTTTTGCCTTTCCTCTGCTGAATTATTGTAATAAAGTTGTGGGGGACAATATACAGACACGTCTTCTTCATATCTGTTGCTTGTAACTTGGCACACTGAAGCATCAATTTCCTGATTAGTGGATTCTTCACTTTGAGAAAGTCTGCTTTCTCTGTCCTGATCTGAGTCTAGAGGCTTTTCATTTGCTTCTTTCTTGTCAATAATATCTTTTAAACACTGTACTTCTGAGGTATTTATTTGTGATATCAAACTACTCCCCAGACTCAACAGTTTATAACTCAAAGAAATAGTTCCAACTTTCTCTCCAGTGAGGTTACATATACTGACAATTCCTCTTTGACCGTGGGAGGAGGGAGTAGAGACCCCGCGTTCAGTCACATCCAGTCGGATTTTGTTCATGACTTTAGCAAGGGAAATAAGCGAGCTCCCCACAAACTTTGGAATTTCTTCTTTGACATCCAGCACCATTGCATAGAGAGGCGTGTTTAATAGATGACTATGCAGTGAGTCCATGTTCATTTTGAAGAAACATGCCTTGCCTTTGTTAAAACTATATTCACCCTCTTCTTTTCCTTTCATCTTGCGTTCAGGCTGATAAATAATAAGAGTCGGAAAGTCCAGTAGACGTAGGGCTACAGCCAGCTCATCAGATACTTTTGATTTCATATCCATCCGAATATTGTCAACCAGTAGCTCAAATGAAAATAAAGTTTCCATTTTATTGAATACTTGTAATCCAGGTGCTGTTTTGGAGGCAAAAACAACCCCACAAAACACACAATTGTGGCTAACAGCTAATCTGCTAAGCTTCTGTCGGATCCATGGAAACAGCGTCGCGAATCTTCTACGACACCCAACCCAAAAGGATCATGGGAAATGTAGGAGCGGTGGATGAAGTGCGTCTCCTGCGCCTTTCTTTTTAAAACAGCATTCCTACTTTACATAGGTCGTCAAACATGTTTGGTAGCCTACATGTGAAAGTTGGGGTTTTAAAATTATTAGCAAATTTTTTTTTTCATTTTAGTAGGCCAATAAAAAAATTAAAACCTCTTTCTGATATTGCCTACTTTGGACTACATTATGTAGGGCTATTTATACAAAAAAATATTACACTGTTTTCTTCTGTTATGCTCAATTTTATTTTGAAATGGAAAGTATTATATTAAAAATAGCGTAGGCACGTGTGACTTTCTACAGTTCACCAGATGGTGCCACTGTAGGGCTTACTGGGCTTAACAGACCAAAATAGTAGACTAACTGAGCGCTTCTAAAGAGTCTCGAGTTAGTTGCATTAAAGGTTTAATTGCTCGTCCCCATAACTAACTGGCAACTTAAAATGAAAAGTTAACATGTTTTTTTCAATACAAGGTTAGATCACTGGCAGCCAATTCATTCAAGCGTCGAGGGGGCGGGGCCTGGGTCCTTGCGCGTTGTCATCGCGGAGATAGGTGCTGGATGGATATCGCTATGGTCTAGTACTTCAGTCTGGAGGCTGGGGCTGAACAGAAGCGATGTGAGACAGACTACCACGATCACAACTGTTTTTCACTCATTTACGGATAACTATCATCATATTTCTCTCTCGACCAGGTCTGCGCAGCGCTCACAACCAAAGGTAAGACCCTATTTGGGTTTTTCCTTCCCCTGAAACGAACAACAAAGTAAAAGTAGGAGTATAGCTGAGAGTGAGAGCAGCGTTCAAACTCACGGGCTTTACGTTGCTGCAGAGAACACAAAGGATAAAGTTACTTTCTGTCACTGCAGCGCAATGCAAACATAAAAGAGGACGGTATATTTCAACTCGAGTCTTTATTTAGCCTGAATTATTTTCTGTTTTATGAGTCCGGAACTATGAACTGTGGACGTGTTGACTTGTCATGTAGCCTACTCACTTTATTTATGATGCATCCGCATAATTCACTTGTAGACACGCTTATGACATAAATCACAGCCCTAGCCTATTTCTTTAGTCTTTCATTACAAGCTTATTCACCCATTTTTATTTTTAGCGTCTATATTAGTTTATTGCCACTCTTTGATGTGGCGTTTTATGTCAGACGCTGCTCGGATAAAATATGAGCAGAAATATTCCTGAATGAACATATTTTAGTGGAGTACCATTGTTAAACAGATGGGGGCAGTAAACACAGCATTGTCAAGCAGGTTTTTGTAATAAAGCCTTTATATGCCTAGTTGGAGGCTACATGCAATGATTAATTTCAACCAGAATAGGGTTATCCATTAACTTATCTGAAAACAAAGTTGAAAAATGTGCTTTGGCCTCTTTCTTTGTGTCCTATGCATGTTTTGTTTACATTTGTATCAGTCTGCCTGTGTGTTTGGAAAGATTAATTTCCCCTGACTTCCCAGATGTTTGTCTTTTACATAAATTATACATGGCTGTTCCTATGCGTACACAGTACCATAGTTTGCCGTTGTGCTTGCTGCTGCTGCATACTGTATACTCCACTGGGACATAAACAACCCTAGACATTGTTTGTCTTCCAGCTACATATCCTTTTCTGTTTTCCTGAAGGAAGTTTAGCCTTGAGATAACTTCATTACTAATATGCCAAATACACAACCCAGTAGGCTACTTCTGTTTGTAGAGCAGCAGACGCAACAATCAGACACACAAGAGCCTACTGTTTAAAATTTTAGCCCATTGTCACGAAATGCAGTAAAGTGATATAAGTGAAATTCTGGATATTGGTCTCCATAGACTACACAATTTTTACGGAATCTTGCATTAAGAGACTATTGCATTTACTTATAGTTAGAATCTTCACCTGGTTTAGCTCCACAAACATAATCTCAATCTGTAAGCAGCCTATACCCATATTGACATGTTTCTTGTTGTTGTCCTGTTTCTTTTATTGACAAAAAAATAACTAACTTGCATATTTACATAACAGTATGTCTCCAGACCTACCTAAAACATTGCAAAGTACTGTATAAGTGAAAGTTTCCATTGTTTAATGTGGTACATCTATTTGTGTTTTTAAAACTCCCAATGGAAGAGATTAAGCATTACGTTTAAGGGAGAACCCATTAATTTTGAGACCCTATGTCTGGGATACATCTATTTTCCAAAGTGAATAATGGTCCTACTAGACTCAAGAGGGCTTTAACATAATCTCCAGTGTGTTGTCTCTCCTGAAATGACACAGTGGTGTGTGAAAAATGCTTTAGTGTTACAAATGTGCATTATAACTTCATTAAGATTCTTGTTTCCTTGTGTTAACCCATATTCCACAACTTAATGTTGCATTATCATGAGGATAGCAAATGCTCATGTCAGCTTTCACTTTGGTCAATTGAGGGTACACGTTTTTGCTTGAGTGAATGAACAGTTTTATAGTCCTGTTGATGAAATGGGGCTTTGTGGGCACCCCTTGCCCAGTGGCAGAGGTGGATTTCTTGAAGGAGCTCTGATAATGACAGCACCAGTGAAAGTCTTTTTTGGATTTGAATAGGCCTTCATTGTATTCAAGCATCAATAGGGGCGCAGAGCAAGCCCTGCAGAAGAAACATGTTCTCATCTATTTCTAACAGCACCTTCTGCATGACTTACCAGACAATGGGTAATTGAGCCAGATAGATATGTCTTTCAAAATAAAGTTATGTGTACAATGTGTGCTCAAAGCCGAACAATAAGGCACCTGTCAGGTTTGGGCTTCCTGTGACATGCCTACGGGCCATATCCAGTTGTTGTCATTGCTGGGCTGTTTAGGATGTCTTCAGGCCTCGTGGGCATAGAGACGCCCCACTAGAGTTACAATGCATGTGTTGTGTTTTGGTGACACAAAAACTGTCAGGATATTGCCATAACAGAAGCAGATTTGGGACATTACTCCACATTATTTCCATTTGTCTTGTTAAAGCAATTTCTCACTTGTGGATGGTCAGGCGCATTGTTTTCCTTTGTTTGTGTTGTTACGACAATGGTGAGCTGCCAGTGTGCTGACCATTGGTGCAATTGTGTCTGGCTGACTCCCAAATGAATGGCTTTTACTTCATGTCACAATTCCAGCCTTCCAGTAGTCCTATTTAAATAAAAATAATAACTATTTATTGTATATAATTCTCACAAACATCCTAATTTTACTTCCCACTATTCTACTTTTATGACAAATAGACGTGGTAAAGGAAGTGTCTTGTTTTTGCTAAATGACTGAATGCCTGTGCTGAGAGTTGCACAATTTTAAATAATCAAGTGTATTTTGACACTGAAATTTGTTTTAAAATATACTGTGCACTGAGTTATATGGTGGGTATCCACTAAGTAAAACTCTTACATACACCCTTCAGACGAGTGTTTATCAACCATAGCTACAGTATATGCTAAATCTGGTGATCTGCTAAATGGTAATCTTTGAACAAATTAGTTGACAGATCTATTCAATGTCTAAAACAGGTCTAAGGACAGGACTTAAAAGATTATTTGCAGTGCTGTTTAGATGCACTGCAGTTTCATATAGGCTAGGATAGATACTGTTTTGAGAGGCAATGAGTAAATCTTTGTCACAAACAACCAGATTTTTATTTCAAAACAATACAATTTATCAGTATTGGACTTTGTGATTTGCAATAGTAATACATGTCCATCTTTAGCTCTAACTAGTCTTTGTCAAAGAGAAAATAACGCTTCACCTTATTACCCATTTTATCATGTACCTCCTCCCAGACTTGGTGCATGTGACGAGGATCAGAGAGGTCCAGGGTTGATTTAGGCCTGGCTGACCCACTCTTTGGCCTGGGCTCACAATAGACCTCTCCTTCCAAATCCTGTTGCTTCAAAGGCAGCCAACCAGCAGACAGGGGATCACATGCTGCCTGCTGCTGTTGTGAGAGCCAGAGCCTCTCCTCCACATCTTTGTTTTGATTGCAGTCTGGACTTATGAAAGGATTACAGCCCACTCATCACTGTCAGGGAAAGCACAGATGCCGTCATTTGGTTGGTGTTTTTTTATGAATCGATCTCATGGTCCACTTGGGCTTTGGCCGCATAGTGCATGTGGCCAAAGCTCACAGACTGTGCCTCATGCATAGGGTGAAATAAGACTGAATTCATCATAAGGTTGATCACTTGTGAGATATATTAAATATTACGATTAAATATGCAAAATACTACAGTTATACTACAATTTGGATCTTCTGTCAATGGAGGTTTGGAAATTCAACACCTTTATATCTCTATATTTTGTATATGACAGCAAGAATGTTAGCCATGTTTATGAAGGACCTGGTCACAGAGTTTCCTTGGTTTTAAATTACAGTACAGTACACAAATGTACTGTTCCTCTCCTGCTGTAGTGTTATTTTCTTTTATCTGAGCTGCTGGATAAAAACAGGTAGTAACTGTGTTGTTGCAGCTTTACATGTGAGGTGGGGTCTTGAAGTTTGATCAAATTTGACACTACGCAGTAATGGGAGATGTTTTATTTAGTACATTATCCTACAAATGTTTAAATAATGTACCCTGAATTGAAATATCATACAAAACTACTGTATGCCCTAACTTATAATTACTGGTCTTCACTTTCAATGTCTATGTAATTTCTGATTGTTCAGTCTGCAAAGTGTCATTGGCGGACACATGAAAATGAAAATAGAACACATTACATTTTGTACATTTTGATTTTGTATAGCAATTGAATGCATTTACTGTATAAAACCCAGTGTCTGCCTTGTCTTTAACAATCTCACTAGAAATTCAAAAACTCTATTCAGTGTCATTCTGAGTAAGATTGAACCTCAGCTTTACCAAAGGCTCACATTGCTCTGAATCCTCCTAAGGTCAACATGTTCTCATCATTATAGTCTACTCCACACGTTCTCCCAAACTACTCATGTGTAATCAATGTAATGGCATTAAAGCAGCATGTTTAACAGCTTGCCCAGGCTCTGGCATATGTCAGTGTGCATCTCAGGGATCCATGAAGATGCCAGCAGCCTTTTACATAGATATCTTCCTCCTCTTCATCCTCCTCATCCAGTTATAATAGACTTAAATGAGATGTTATGGCTGAGGCGCCTTGCTTCAGGACATATGTAGAGCCACTGTTTGTTTCAATGCATTGCTGGTTTATCTGGTGTGTTATGGTAGATTAGGTTCAAATGAAAGCCAGGATTTAAATGCTTTAGCTGCGGTTGCTTGATTTTGTATGGCTTTGTCAAATGCAGCTTATGTCCATTGTTTCAGTTATTCAAGACGGCTGTTGTCCATGACAGCAGACCAATGTATTTATCCTTCTCGTGTTCATAGTTTGGGTGAATTATCTTGTTAAAAAAAGGAGCCGTTCAGTATTTAAATATAATTCTGTAACATTGCTAGATAGGGTCACTTTGTCTGCTAGCACCCTACAATCATTTTGGTGCCTTGGTGTAAGAGGGATTAGAATTTCATAGCGAATAGCATAGAGTTATAGTATTAACATTCCTAGCCCTAATGGAATTACTTTTGTTGTCGCTGTATATATATAAAAAAAATCTAATTTCAGTTCGTAGGAGGGCACAGAGGCATATTTACTGACATACAAAAAAAAATCAGCAAGTTCTCTTAACATGTGCATGTTTTGGAAGGATGGGAGGAAATTGGAGTAACTGGCGAGAACAGATGGTAACATACAGAAGGATTACACTAAGGGAGGTCACATCATTGTTGAGCCTTTGGAGTCTGACCTAAAATTCATATGAGAGACACAAACAGACAGGCTTGCTGACTGCTTCTCTCCTAAGTGTGAAAGATTTAAGTAAAAAAAATGCAGTCAGTGTCATGTCCGGAGGGGAAGTTCAGGGAAGCAGATGGGGAAGTGACACAAGTCAAATGCTCATCTTGTTGTCTGTGGCAAGGAGCCTGTCAAACCTGAACCCCACATCACAACCTAAGACCTGGTCAAGGTTTCCAGGGTTGATACTAGGGTTGGGCAATATGGTTATGTTGAAATATCACAAATCAATTTATTAAGCCAAGATCACAATTTAGATTTTATTGTGATTTTAGGTGACTTTGTATTTTTGGTCTTACACAGAAAACTACAGTTG
>JAVQKG010186652.1:0-11340 GCA_036025885.1 Hypseleotris bucephala
ATCAGCAGAGCACTAATACAAGCTGCTGAGAACATCTTTTGAGGGAATAATTTAATGAGTTACAGTTTTGGCAAAAATTAAAAAGACTATTAACCATTTAACCATATTAACCAGTTTGTAGTGTATTACATACTTTTTTATTTTCTGTCCTCAGACTTGTCATCAGACACAACTCCTTTGCATGAGGCAGCCTCACTGGGCAGACTGCTTCATCTGAGAGACCTTATTACTCAGGTAAATTTACAGTTCGTAGCTTTTACATGGATGAAAATACATACGGTTACAGAGAAATGCAAAGTTATAAGACCATTGTCCTCTTTGTTCCTCTCTGCAGGGTTTCCATGTAGATACACTCACAATGGATAGAGTCACTCCCCTCCATGAGGCATGTCTGGGGGGCCATTACGCCTGTGCCAAGTTTCTGCTGGACAAAGGAGCAAATGTAAGTAATATTAGTCTGACTTTTAAAATATTGAACCAAACATATTATGGTTTTACATGGTTTTGTGTGCTGTTTAGGTGCACATAGTTACAACATATGGTGCCACACCTCTATTCAATGCCTGTATAAGTGGAGATGCTGCCTGTGTCAAGTTGCTCCTGCAGCATTCAGCCTCCATCCACACCACATCTCACCTGGGATCACCAATCCATGAAGCCGCCAAACTTGGTACGCAAATATGACCCATTCATCCCTTGATTCAAATTTATTTTGCATGTAGTTTCTTACTTTGTGTCATTTGTGCATCAGGTCACAGTGACTGTCTGGAGCTGCTGTTGTCCTGTGGTGCTCATATTGACATGGAGCTGCCAGTGTTAGGCACACCACTGTTTACTGCATGCTTGTCCGGCACTGTGGACTGTGTTAGGCTGTTGTTGCAATCAGGTAAGAATCAATTTAATCAAAACTCAATTTCAATTTATTGTCTGGTTGGTTTATTACTCTGTTAGCAAGATTATGCCGAGCTCATTTTGAATGTGTTTAGCAATAATAGGAATAATGTTTGTATTGGTATAATCAGTTTTTTGTGATTTTTTTTTTTTTTACATTTGAGGCCTTGTGGTTAAGTGGATAATTGCATTTACCCCCTGACTAGATAATCCCTGCGTTGAGTTTAGGTCGTTACAATTGTGAGATAGACCCAGTGCCTAGCCATAGATAATATAAGTCTAAATATTTATGCTGTCAGACTAGTCACAAATGGTTAAGGATTTCAATTTTGAGTAACTTTGTCCCACCTAAATACTCTGCTTTACCATTGTGGCATGTACTATAAAATTCACCGAAATTCAAATATATAACTTTTTGCGATTATAATACATTTTCAACCATCTTACCTGATATTGTTAAAGTATCTAAAAACATGTGGTAAATTGTTAACTTCTTCTATAGGGGCCGATGTGCGGATAGGATGTAAGCAGGACAGTCCTTTACATGCTGCGGTCCTGAAGGGTGACCCTGACCTGGTTGACCTCCTCTTGGACTATGGGGCTGATATGAGTTTGAGAAATGTATGTGGGAAGACTGCTCTGGACTTTGCTCAGCCAAACAGTACAGTGAGAACCCTACTGCAGACTAAAGGTATTGTGAAGGCATTCAAACACTCACATTTTTTCTTCTTTGTGTGAAATTGTGAAGGTCAAATCTGTTTTTGTTTGTTGTCTAGGTCCCTGCTCACTGACGCAGCTGTGCCGGATATCTGTCCGCCGCAGTCTAGGAAGAAGTCGCCTGCATAAAGCGTCCACCCTGTTTCTTCCTCACAGCATTAAGACATATCTCCTCTACCACTGACACCTTGATAAGCTTTTATTCTATTTTTTATAATAAACACTGACCAAAGAAGATGTTATGTAATCGCTGAGAGGTGTCTTCCAGCTGGGTTATACAAGAAAAACGATTTCTAATGAACCAGCACTGAATGACAAATATTTTTATGTGTTTGGTATTTTTGTACCGTTTTGGATTTCTTATTCTGCTTTTTGTGTCTTAAAAATTGTATGTCATTAAAATGTTTCTGTGATAATGTACACCAAACTGACTGAAATTAGTTAGATGTCAAAGTAAATAGCCTGACCAGGGACAACTGTGTACTCTGCCATGACAGAAACATTAAACATTTTAACTATTTGATGATATTTAGTCTAAATTCTTGAGCAAAATTCAAACAGTTATGATTAATTAAAACATCTTTATTGATTTCCAAGTAATTTTTTTTCATGGAAAAAGGAGAATATCATTGAGACACTGAGTCTCACGGAGTTTTAGGCTGGTGCTTTCCTCAAGGGACATTTATTTAAATGCCAGCATGAAAGGTCACCAGTGGAGAGAGCTAACACCGACGTTTAGGCAGATTTAACTTGACTCGTTCTTACCTTAAGCTGTAGTCGCTTTGTTAAAACTACACTTGTTCAACTTTCTGACATTTGGTTGTTACACATTGTACAGTGAAAGTGAAAGGAACTCTTCAACATCTCCAAGAGTTCATATCAGAAGACACGATGAAAGTTATTCATTGGCATTTAGTTCACATCTCACGGTGGGTTCACAGACAAAATGTACCCCAGCTTTGATCAGGTCTGTTGAATGGGAAAAGGTCACAAATGCATTTGAGTGATTTCATCTCTGCAGAGCTTCCCTTTTTTCATCTTAGATTATTTCATAAAAAATAGACAATTTTAGCACATTCTGCAAATGACCCAAGACAATACAAAATCACAATTGTGTCACCACGTGTTGTGGTTTACATTAATATAAAATATATGCAACACATTAAGAACACACAAAATACATTATAAAGACAATGTCATGTATTTATGCTAATCAACAAGTGTTGAAACAAACACAACATCATAGTAGATAACAAATGTTATTGACCTTCACTAAATTACGCTGGGGTTGAAGGAGATTTGAAGCTGCTTTTGAGAACAAAGTGAAATCCCAAAGCCTTATCACACATAGGGATATTTAAACTAAAGCTTCATACCAAGGTTATGTTTGTGCTCCGGCTGCTCTGGCTGCGCATATGCTGCTCAGGGCGGCAGCACAGGAGCTGTCTATTGAAGTGTTTGCTGAAACTCTTGCTCATCAAATACAGGGCAAACGGGTTCAAACATGAGTTGGTAAAGGCCAAGATGCGAGCGAACACACTGGCAACAAAGTGGGCCAAAGAGGTGTCCACCCGGTCGTAGTGGTAGGAGCGGTAAAGGTAGATGACATGACTGGGCAGCCAGCACACTGCAAACAGTCCCACAAACACTAGCACTGTCTTGGCCAGACGCTTCCTCGACTTGATCTGATGGAAAAACACCACAGTTATTATATTAATATATAGTATACTACCAGCATATGGAAGTATAGTAGGAAGTTATCACATCAGTTCAGACTATTTTGTCAATAATTCATCAAAAATCCTACTGTTGTCTTTAGGATTTTATAACTGGAATGTGGGTCTGTTGGATGACAAAGATACATCACTAATTCCAGACTAAATTCTTGTGATTGCTCTGTAGGACCTGTTTCTTGATGTGCTGGTGTCCTTCTGCCGGGATGTCCTGTGAGCTGCGGATCAGGCTGCGGGCGATGAAGAAGTAGTAGACAGTGATGATGAGGAGCGGCCCCACGTAGAAGATGATGAAGGAGGCGGTGGAGTGGATTTTGGGGAGTAGGTCTCCCACTTGAGGGAACGGCCCACAGGTCACAAAGGTCTCGTTGGTCTGGCCTGTGGTGTAGGTGTGCAGATCTGAGAAGACAGCCTCAGGAATGGCCAGAGTTAAAGAGAGGAGCCAAATTGCTGCAGCACGCAGACAAAAACTGACCGTGGATGTTTGGATGTCCAGGGGCTTCACTATGGCTTTGTACCTAAAAGTAGACACAAAGGTGAGAGATTTTAATTTTTTTTTTTACCATTTTCACTTTTCACAGCAAAATTTTTCTAAGACAACAGTTTAAAGATTTTTAAATGTTTGTGTATACTGGGTTGAAATTGGCAGATAGTCTACCCATAAGTCCAGTCAATGTTTTATTTTTAGCCAAAAGCTTCTATAAAATGTATCTGTAAAGCAGCAGAGACATTGAATAAGCCAAACTGAAAGGACATCTAAAGGCAATAAGTGAATAAATTGAGAATAGAAAAGTCAGAAAAGTAAAAATGCCTTCCAAGAAATTGCTGAAAGATGTCTTTGAAAGATTATGAAGTAGCTCTATATTAGTGTGACAAAAGGGGATTTTGTCTTTCTCATAATAAATAATGCACAATACAAGAGCACATTCATTATTAAACTGAATTTTCTTCATCTTTGCCCTATCCACCACTCATCCATGTCACTGCGGACTACTTCAATCATCACATCATGTACCCTTGGATGACATTCAGACACTATAGGCCTATTTATGATGCAATAATTAATATTAATAAGTTTTGCTTTTGGCTGCTCTATGTCCCAATTGTTTGGTCACATCTGGCTCTTGTACGTTTTCCAAAAGGGTTCAGTTTGTCTGAATTATATCCAAAGACAGAGAAATTCTATTTTTACCATAACAGATGATATTAGTTATCAGTTATGCACTATTTTCCTGCTCTGCGTCTCATCTTGAAGGCTATGTCAAAAAAGAGACAAGGAAGAAATTGGATTGTAGTCAACCACAAACATTAAGGACAAACAGAAGCATAGTAACTGAGTAAACTGATTAATTAAATTTATCTTTGGATGATTTTGTTTCTGGTATAGACTACATTTAAAAAATAAAACATGTGTTTTTCTCTTGTGGTGATGTGGTGCGCCCTACCGGTCCGCAGACAGGGCGGTGAGGGTGAACACAGACACCCCCACTGAGGTCAGCTGAATGAACGGGATGAGTTTACAGCCCACGCGCCCGAACAGCCACTCGTCCACTAGGTACCGGCTGGCGTCTACCGGGGCGCACGTGACCAGGAGTAGCAGGTCCCCTAGCGCTAGACTGGACAGGAACAGGTTAGGCACCGTGCGCATGGACTTCACCAACAGGCACGTCTTCATCAAAGTTACGTTCCCCACGAGCCCCACGGTGATGATGAAGCCGTACACAGCCGCGATGCCGATGCCCGGGGGCCAGATGTTGTACCGGTGCTGCGCCGCGATAGACTCCATGGACACATTCCCCAAAAGCAGCTGATAGTCTTCTGCGCTCACAGACGCGTCCAGAGACATGGCGCACCGAGCACGGTGAACTGTCCTAACTACAGGAGGCCGGTGCGTCTGATTTTATAGACTGTGCGCTCGTGCGCACAGTGCGTCACGCGCCCATTTGAATTGGCACTGCCAATTCCAGAAGGAAATGGTTTGTTGCAATTCAGTATTTTGTTACAAGAAGTATAGCACTCAAGACTGACTTTTTTATTTCATTAATGCATTCATTAAAAGCACATATAATTAATTCAGAATAAATTGCACAGATTTACTTTATGCACTTCCACAATAGGTTGTTTGTAGAGTGAAGAGCGCTTTTAGACCTGTTGTCTTTGTATAAATTAGTCTATAGGTCGACCTCCTTACACCTGCTCTACTTTGTCACATGAAAGACACTGAAAAGGTAGAAGCGGATAGAACCACTTGAACCCAACATAATATAAATGCAAATTAAGTTGTCTTTATTACCCTTTGAAGCAGCAAGATGTGGAGTTGCAAAAATATTCCTGATTTAGATTTTTCAGGCTGTTCTGTTGTCCATAACAATTGCATAATATGATTTCAAAGAGTGTGTAATTTTGTATTTTCCCCCTAGAATACGTTTCAATTGTTTGGCTTTTTGCAGAAGATTGGGGACAAATGATCATCAAAGCGTTCTTTCAGTTTTTTCTGCCATCTGAAGCCACCAAGAGCCCCACTCCAAAAGCTTGTTATGATTGCACCGCCTGCATCCTCAACTTATTTATTTATTTATTTAAATTAAGTGGATGGACAGTGAAATGGGATTTTGAAAACTGGTTGAAGTTTCATGTGGAGCATAGATCACTTTATTATGTGACATTTGATCAAACTTTTTGTTTTTTGTTGAATAGGCTGACATTTGCAGTCATATCTCAAAGGCGTTCATTCCATTTTATCTTTTCCGCACAAATGAAGCTAAAACTCTAATTTCATGTTAAATTTAGTTTCAAAACATCTCCTCTAATCTGCATTGTGATAACTCCCTGAGTTATCTTGAAAATGAGTAATGAAAAGAGCTGATGAATGTTACCTGATGTTACCAGTGTTTTGGTAGCAGTAGCCTATCTATACTTTATAATAAAAGGTTAACACAGTTTGAATTTGAAAGTATGATTGGTTATGTAATTAGAAGACCTGGGTAAAGTGTGGCCCATGGTGTCACATACAACCTTTGGCCATGTCTGGCCCACAGCAGGTTTGGGAAAACAATAATCAACACAAATCTTGTACAGTAAAATGGTTTTAAGGCCTTTTAAAAGCATTATTTTGATATGTCTTATGTGTGGGCAATAAACAACATTAATTGTATAGTTATCCTATAAAAATATTTATGTAACAGTTTTTATCGGGTAGCTCATCTTGACAACAGTCCCAGTGCCAATGTGTCCCTTTGAGAGATGCAAATATTATCTTTGTCTGGTATTTCTCTTCTCAACCTCTCAAACTGTCTGTGTGTGATTCAGCACCACGGACAGCAACAGGCGGAGTTCCCACCCTCTGGCGCCCCTCGACGGTGACAGGTCAGTACTGCACAAATAATGAGCTGACACTTGTGCACGGGTCCCTTGAGAAATTACTCAGCAATGGCGACTAATGACTTAGCAAGAGGTCTGGCTCAAAACAACAAGATAAGAAACTGTGAGACGAATATGACACTTCCGACCTGCAAAATATGCCCATTGATCATGTTTTTAGGGTGGAAGAAAGGGGACTGAAGTTGTAGGCAATTGTTGTTATTGCAGCCTATCCAGCTAATGACTTTTTAAAAGTTTACTAAATGCTATAAGATCATGTCGAAAATTAGGCAAATATGTGTAGGCCTATATACTAGTCTAGATTTACGCTCAACTTGTTATTAAGAATTTAAATGCAAGTCAAATTAAATGTCTTATATTACTTTTGTTTTGCGTCATATTGTTTTTAAATGGGCCTAATAATTGCCTTTCTGTGTTTCTCCATGCTTTGTTATGAAACTGCAGTTATCAACCTGTAGCCTACTGTTGAAGAAGTGGACATGCTTTTGAAACAACCTACATTAGTTATGCTATCCTGGGGTCACGCCTAAAACAGCCAAAGTAACACACGCACGTCCCATAATCTACAGAGCACATGTGACTCACATCCACAGCGCGTCCATGCTGACAGCCAATCAGCTCCGAGCGCACGTGATTGGACGCGCACAAGACCTGCTCGCGCCTCATCCTCGGTTACCTTGAGCTGACAGACGGTGATGGATAACAACCGCTGCTTCGCCAACAGATTCTCAGACTACAAGGGCGCCCTGCTGCCGGGACAGGGCACAGAGGCCATCATCCCCGCAGTCGTCGCCACAGTGGACAAAATCCTCAACAAAGTCCCGCTCGATGTCCGCGACTGCGACGGCGGGCTGTATGACGGTCCGGCTGGGGTGGCGTACATGCTCTATCACGTCAGCGAGTGCCCTCTCTTCTCCGAGCAGCGGGACGCCTACTTGAAGACGGCCAAGCAGATCATTGACATCTCCGTGCGCTATGTGGACGCGGAGCCGGACAAGAACATGCGAGCCGCCTTCCTGCTTGGAGGCGCGGGGGTCTACGCAGTGGCAGCGATGATCTACAAGGCACTGGGCTTGGCTGACTTCGTGAAGCCGTTGACTAAATTTCGCAACATGTGGGAGGTGTGTGCCCCCATTAATTTCCTGGAGTGCGGATCTGATGAGTTGTTCGTGGGTCGCGCTGGATACCTGTGCGCGGCTCTGGTGCTGAAGCAGAAACTGGGCATCGAGGTAAAGTTCAACACGTGTTTCTCTCATTCAACTATTTAGGCTCTAAATCAGTGATGCCATGTAGCATATACACACAACCTACTTTAAAAGTTACAAAACTAGGCAGAGGTGCCTATTTTACGTTTAACATAAGCGCCTAAAGCTGAATTCTAACTTTTTAACATTGCCATTTGTAATGTAATAATCACCACACATTTCAACAGACCTAAACGCTATTTGTTATTTGTAGTTCTTTCTAGAAAGCCAAAATTAGAATCAAGTTCAGTTTCTGTATTTTTCCACTGACAAGGTTTGAGCATGAAAAAAAGCAGCCAACAGAGACCAAACAATGCCAACTAGTGCAAGGAAAGGAAAGTAGGCTATATTCACAGTGCTGCATGGTGGATGTCAGGCATAACATTCACTCATCTATCAGTTCTTTTAATACTCATCATGTTGTGTTTTTTGTTGTTATTCCAAAGAGATTAACGGTGAAACTAACCAGATCTATTTTTGCAGATCCTCAGCAAAGACCAAATTAAATCCATCTGCCAGGCCATCATTGAGTCAGGAAAGCAGTACGCCAGGAGGAAGAGGAAGCCCTTCCCGCTCATGTATACATATTATGGGACTGAATACCTCGGTAAGATCAGCAGATTTGTGTGACTGATAAAGCAGGCCATATCTCTCCTAAAGCCTGACAGTATTATCCAGGTGGAGGTTATAATTAGGAATTATAAAGAGGAAATAAGATTTGCTGACCCCTGGCCATAAGAGGATTGTCTGTTATTACACAGTGAAAATATTAAAAATGGCTTTTAGAGATTATCAGAAGCTCTTCTGATAATCTCTAAAGGCCTTTAGAGATTATCAGAAGAGCTTCTGAACTGATGACAGTAGGCTGTATTCACACTGATGAAAAAAGTGCCCCAGATATGACTTTGTAATAGGTTTCATTTTAGGGTGGATCCAGCCCCCTAAAATAATCCCAAGTCACTCAAAATAAATCTAGTAGTATTTTTGTACTATAGTATAAATTACGCTAAGCTAAACCTTAAAGATGCAGTCCATACGTTTCCTAAAATATAAAAAAAGATTTATATGACCTCTTTCTTTGATTTTTCAACATAATTATTTCACTTAAGTCCCTCCCCACCACTTTCACCAACAGTAATTGTGTTTTACTTTGGCCCCTCCCCGGCCTCTACAGACCACAGATGACTACAGGGTCAGATAGTCACTTTCAAGCATTTTTAATTTAGTATTCTTAACTTTTTCTTATTTTAGAAAACTAACAGACTACACCTTGTAAATGAAGACAAAAACCAGGGCTAAAACCTAAACCAAGAAGCGATTTCCTATAGTTTCTATAATAGTGTGAACAGGGCTTAAATGGGACACACACCTGAGAGAAAGTAAGTTACAATTAAAGCCGCAAGCGGCGATAAACGGCCCTCGCCATTCGGCAAGTATCAGCTAGAGCTGCTTCTCAGGCAAAAGTGAGGACACGCATGGGCTTCGCCCATTGACTTGTATGTATTCATGATAATAATGCCGGTTTCCTACCACATATCTGTGTGGTTGATTTGTGCTCAGTGCACAGGTGTGAATGTGTGTGAGTGCTTAGCACTCTGTTTTTGTGCGCTTCGCGCACAGACTCTGAACACTTGTTGCCTCTCTGTGTCCGATGTGAAACCATGTTGCCTGTCTGACACTTATAAAAGCTGCTAAATGTGTCACCATGAGCCCTGCAGGATAACATTGTATACATTGCCCATTGGATTAATATGGGGGATTTTGGCCCTATAGAATAAAATGGAGGATTTTGGTCATCGTACTGGCAAAACGGTAAAAAATAGAGCATAGGTGTGATTGACTTGTTTGATCGGGGTGCCATGACAAGTTTTTAGAGCCCTCATTCGTCCATTTCCGAAAAACAAAATTTTGCTCCTCCATTGTTATATGCGATTGTGTATAGGCTACAGGGGGCGCTATCACTCCAATTATTTTTTTTTTTTTCAAATCATATGGGTTTAGGCTGTGGGAAAGAAGAAGTGATTCAAGTTACAGCTAAATTGGGCGATGCATGACTATTTTATAACAAATTCAAAGTTGTTGTTTTTCATGAAATCGTACGTAAACTTTGCGGCTCCGCTACTCGGAAACCGTAAAAGTATAGTAAAAGTATAGTAAAATATAAATTGGATAACTTTTGAAGCCCCATGTCTCCCTAGAAGGAGATAGATTTTGCGTAACGTGTACAAAAATGATGACTCTGCACCTTTTCACTTTTTTTAGCACTTTAACGCTAAATAGCCGACTTCCTGTTTGTCGTAGAATATTGTCATAATGACTTTTTTTGTTTGCCTTGACTTGAACAATGTGTGTTGCGAACGGCGTGGCTCTACGACAAAGTTGACGTTTAGCCGGTTCCCATTGGCGCTTCGCGCACTGCTGAGCGGTCACAATAGGCCCTACGCCAGGCTTGGCTAAGGCCTAATAACTAGTCTTGTCAGTGTTGTTATATTATATTATATAGGCCTACAGTATGGCCTATGTTTAAAGCTAGCTGACTCTCTTTTCCTCAACTGCATCAGAAGAGCGTGTGTGTTGGGATCCTGCAATAACTTTCAGACCAACACAGAGTTCATAAGCACTCTCGGCAAGCCCTTTTGCATATAGCTACAAAAATCATTTTTTTCACTAATGTTATTGACTTCTGGGTAAGGGTGTTCCATGTGTCACAGTTTGTCACTAAGGTAACTAAAATACAACATCATTAAACAAATTTACTGGCTCTATGGGGACCTTGTTATCTGCATGGATCTTGATTAATTAAGATGTCTACCAAGAGGTACTATATGCTTCTCTCTGCATGCCTGGACCTCTCAAGGATACGCTTTTGATTTTATTTTTATCCACAGTGTATTGCGACTCATTTTTTAAAGATAGAAACTGGAGCATTCACCAGGGACATACATGCAACATTGATTTTAATACACTAATCCAAATTTGCTGGTTAGAAGTCTAATTATCGAGTCTACAAATCAGACTGGCTTAATGACATGTGACATAACAGACCATCTTCCTGTTTTCACGCTATATAATGAGAATTTTTACTACAAGAAATCATTACCGAAGTCAATGTAAAAACGACTTAGAACTGAGGAAGCAATTAACTCACTGTATGATGACTTAATAAAACAAGATTGGAATACTGTATATAAAGAAAAAAATGTAGATTGTGCTTTTGATAACTTCTTAACAATCTTTAGTTTAGCATATGATAATAACTGTCCAATTCGTGTCATTAGTAAAAATAACTCAACTATAAAATCCCCATGGTTAACTAAAGGTTTACATAATGCTTGTAAAAAGAAAAATACTTTATATAGACAGTTTATTAGATT
>JAVQKG010186811.1:0-15906 GCA_036025885.1 Hypseleotris bucephala
TGATAAGGCAGAAATGACAGATTTGCAATGTATTGTGCAGCCTTAGTACACATTTAATACAAGACTAGTGTTCTCAACCACTTTGTAAAAATATTTCTCTTTGCCTGGTATTGCAGACAGACTGACAGTATCTTTCTGCATAGATATTGTTATAAACTGGGATTGTAATAAAATAATGCAGACCGCATGAGCAGAGCTTTGTAGCTGTACAGAAATGTTTTAATCTGCTTATAACACTTGGGCAGTTGTGGCAAATTCTATCTAGAGATTATTACATTGTCCATTTTCCTTGTACAGAACTCCCATGCAACTGAATTCAGTGAATTCTGGTCTGCAAAACTAACCCTGAGAAAAATGTTACAAAAGATTAATTTCTAGATAATATTTTGCACAAGTGACCCATATTGACGTTGGTGCTTTTGTGCTGCTTACATTTCTATGGTGTTCTTTGTCTCACGAGGCTTTGTTCCTGTATAAGCGAAGTGAGTGAAGCAAACACATTCATGCTGTGGAATGATCAAGGCAGTGCTGTGAAACTTATGTCATGCTCTTAATACTGTTTTTATGGAGCTGGGGAGACCGTCTTCAGGTGGAATATTTAGAAGAGTTTATTAGAGTGTTCAGATGTCATAATAAACGACCAAAACTTCTATGTTGTCATTCAGTTAATATTACAAAGTCAAATGTTTATACCACTTTTCCTCTAGCTGTGTATTCAGTGTTTTAATCCCTCCTAAATCTTAACTTAATGTAACACACTAGGTAAATCATAGTAATACAATTCTGTTGAAAACTGCTCATAGTTTTGTAATGTTTCTCTGCCCTCTTGTGGTTTCCTGTTGTAATGCATGCTATTGACAACGTCTCCTGATGCATCGCAGTTACTTTATTTTTTTAAAAGAGTAATAACAATAATGTTTTTTTTTCTTTTCAAATACATTGTAGATAAGCATTCAAGAAGACAGAGGTGCACTATGTGCATTAATCACACCAGTCAATCTGAGTCTAGAAGTAGTGATTCAGATCACATGCTGTATGAGACAAAGTGGATTTGTGTTGCATTATGAGTCTGTGCCAAATCTCAGCAGGGAGGTACAGCAGCTGACCTTAGTTCAGTCCGGAGACAACCACAACAGGAAGCTGAAGTTGGAGTAGTAAGGACGCAGATAATTACAACAGGCAAAACACACATGAATGAGAATATACAGACACCTATTATGAGGTTTTATCATGTCCTATGTAAAAACACAATTGTTTATGCTCTGAATCGGCTGTTGATTATCGGTTCAAAGTAGTATTTTTGATCGTGGTGAGTGATATAAAGTAAATCATTTAAATTTTAAAGTGCAATCACTTAAAGGTGCAATCATTTCCTAATGGAACATTTTAAGGCCCCATCATTGTGCAATTTTTGGAATTGTGTCTTCAAATTGGTAGAGCTGGTTAAAAAGCTGTTATGGAGGGGGCAGTGCTCTGCTAGAAATACAGCAGATCAGATACAGCAGCTGGCATAAGGGTCGTGAGCTGCACTCTGATCCACCAGTGAGGCTCCATGGGCATGTAGCGAGCGTATGGACGCTTTGACATGATGGCATCAGTGACGTCATCTAAAACAGGGGTCATCTCCTTCTGTCCACTGTTACAATAGGAGCGCATCAGAGCCATTTGCTGTTCAAAGTGAGCTTTCCCATAGTCCTCCTTCACACATGCAGGAGCCTCATTCCATAGTTTGTTGGCCGTGTTGGCCACAATGTCCCGGGTTAGAATTCCTGTGGCCACTATGAAGTTCCCTGGTTCGATGATGGAAACTTTAACTCCCCAGGCCTTCATCTCATAACGAAGACAATCGGAAAAAGCCTCCACGCCCCATTTGGACACACAGTACGGTGAACGCATAATGTTCCCCATTCTCCCATACATGCTGGCTATGTTCACCACACGGCCTAGGAAGAGAGGAAAAGGTCAATATTTGTTTCCTCTAAACTGGTAAGTTATGTTAAACGTATAATTTAGAATATTAGAAGATATAGAGAAACATGTAATATGCAAATCTCAACACCTAATTCAAAAAAAATATTTTGTGGGGTTAAATACTCCATTGTTGGCATTCCACAGAAATCATATCACAGAACAACTGTTTTGAGTGCAGCTTTAGGATTACTTTGTAAAAGATTGTGGTAGCACAAAATTAATTCTAACTGAGTCTCTCTCTCTTTTTTTTAAACAAATTGTTAGGGCTTTCTAACCTTTTGCTCGACGGATCAACGGCAGAACAGCTTTAGTGACCCTGATGGTGCCCATTAAGTTGACCTCTGACACCTGCTTGTATGTGTCAATGGAGGTGAACTCTACTTCTCCAAATGTGGACACGCCAGCATTGTTCACCACTGCCCACAGTCCTGGTAAAACATTATTATAGTGCCAGTGGTTGTACATTTACTTCGACATATCCAGTGAAATCTAGATGGGAAAAAAAATCATTGCATTGTAGCCTACCAGTTTCTGAGTTTTCCAAAATCTCTCTGATGTAGTCCACAGCCTGGTTCACCTGGTCATCACTGCACACGTCCAACTGGACCACCTTCATTGTGTCTGAATGCATCTCTTCTAGCTCCTTTGCACCCTCTCCTCCTTTGTCCTGCAGCAGAGTAGAAAATGCAGAGTAACATGCAATTTTAGTGCAACAGAAGAAAACACCAAGGTAACGAGTAAAGTATTGTATCCCTTACCTTTAGAAGACAGCCAGCAAACACTGTAAAGCCTAGCTTGTGGAAATGTTTGGCCAGCGCATTACCAAATCCACTATCACAACCCGTGATCAACACAGCTTTGCCCTTCACCTACAGACACAATGACATATATTTTATCAAATGATCCGGTTTAATCATTACACATTCTTGTCCACTGGGTGTACTTGATAATTCATTTGAACAAATAGCGAAAAGACTCGGCAACTGTAGCCTTTTGAAAATGCAACACAAGAGCGTTATAATATTGTTTTACCTCCACCAGACCTCTGGGAATCCGAGGCGTCGCAACAAATACTACAAAAACTAAATACAATCCAACGATGCATTCGGTGACACTGGTCTCTGGCAATCCGAAAAGATTCATGACTGCGTTGAGCAGAGCAGGGAGTCCAAAACCCAGAACCACGGTGAGAAATACTGAAAAAGACACAAGAAGTACCACTCGGAGTCCAGGGATCGAGGCCATTTTGATGGACTGTTTACATCAGACCGCAAGCGCGGGGTAACGAGTAACCATCAGGGCACGCCCTCGAGTTGAACTTTTAGTGACAGTTCACTCACTCCTGAAATGTGTAATTATTAGCGTCTAATGTTAATTATACATATTATAATACAGCACAGTTCAGAAGCACTTAGCACCTTCCACCTTTGTTGCATTACAATAATGTTGTTTTCATATTTATATATAGGCTATACACTTTTTTACATAACATTTTTATTCCGTCGTAGTCCTAGAACGCTAACGTGCGGCTGAGAGCTGCTCTACCGCGGTAGAGAATACAAAACCGGATGTGGTAAGCACAGAACTCTCTTGCTCTTGCAGGACCTGGTTTCAACCATTGAGTGTGGTTTCAACACCTAAAAATTTGTGGTAAGTCCTTTTTCCTATGCCTTTTCCTCAAAATACAAAACAACAACTTTCGTATTATCCTGGAGTTTGACTTTGAGACTAAAATGTGGGTGTACTGCAGTGTAGCCTGTAGCATATAGCTACAGAACTACTAAAATATTTGAAGAATAATTTCAACAAACGTAATTCTTGACATCCATAGTTTTTAATTGTCAGTAAGGGCAACGTTTACTATTGGCCAGTATCCTACTCAAATGAACACCAGCATGTATAAACCCTGATCAAAGCTGAAAGATGACAGATGACACATGACAGATATGGTGACAATAGTTAAGAGCAAAATGCTAAGGCACAGAAATCTTGCAGATCAGCGGTCTATGGCTACATTATAATTGACTTTAGAAGCAATGTAAACACATTTTAAGTAAATCTGAATTTGAATGTAAAAGAACACATTTGACTTTAAGGAAAACAGAAGTACAAGTACAAAAATGAAAAAGAATGTAGATGCAGAGTAACATTTGACTCAGACAAAAACAGCTCAACTCCTGTTTCCACTTTACAACTGGAGTACTCACATTAAATAAAATACTACTCAGTGACCAAGAAACCTATAAAATATGTATTTTCTATAAACTGTTTGATGATTTACAGTGTCTTGTCTATTGACAGAACACCTGGTGCACCAGACATTCTTATACCATTCATAAACCTTTACTTTCATATTTCTTTTATACTGTATGTCTCCCACAAGTGCTGAGGGGAGCAACTAAATTTTGAAGCTGATGTCTGGGGGACCATTTTGTTGAACTGTTAAGTGCTCTTCTCACATTCCACCTCCATTATTTCTTTATTTGAGGAAACTATCAAGCTTTCGCTGGATATTGTCAAACGAGTCCATTCCCAGGTAGTCTGCCTGGCCTTGCTCCCATTTCTCCTTCCGTTCTTCTGAGGACATATCTGGTGCCTGTGCTGAAAATGGGCCCTCTCCCTGAATGAACAATCAGAATAATACAAAAGAGAAGCAACAAGTGAATATAATCACAATAACCGAGCATAGGTCTATGTAGCCTACAAACTGATAGTCCTATGCAGTTCCTGAAACAAAAAGTAAAACTATTTATCTGTGCATATATGAATATTTATCTCTATAGATAATTATTTATAGGTAACATCAAGATCTAATTTAGTTGCAGTCAACTTGATTGTCAGTGTCTGTTTTTGTCTCGGTGTGAATAAATGTGTGTGTGCAACTGTCTGCAGAATACACACCTCCACACATCCAGAGTGGAAAGGCTGCTCTCCATATTGCTCGTACAGCAATGGCACTACAGCGCTGGAATACAGCATCCACCAGTCCATCAGGAAGGTAGGATGTGACGTGGCCTCGTGCACTGCACCTGAAATCCGCTTGGCTTTGGGGTCGAAGGTGTAATTCCAGGGCTTGGTTTTACCAAGAAAATGAACAACCTTGGCATTGCCACCATATCTGCAATGAGATACAGTAATACAAAATAAGCTAAATGGTCAGAGGATGTAATTACCTCATTGATATTAAGACATTTCAAAACAGTATCCATCAATCTTATATGCAAGCCTTGTAATGTTCATATCTGGTGCCAAAGGTTCCTAGTAGACGTATTGCTTACAACTACCAACAAGTTTAGTTTCCAGTAAATGTCAAAGGTGAAAGCCTGTTGAATGGTTTGTATCAGTAAGGACTAAAAGCTGGGTATTACAACACAATACAGTATGCAATCCAAAAGCATTACATAAAGACTGAAAATAAAGCTCTATTTTTGGACAGGGTATCAGCTGTTCAGAGGTTTAAGGGTGGATTTGAGGGGCACTTGTAGGGCTTTCTACTGGAGCTGCTGGAATCTAACTGCCCATCTCACAGTAACCTGATGTCACTTCACAGTCTAACCACACTGCTCATGTGATTATGGATCGGGTTACATTTTGCTCTCTTGCATTTCCTTCATGCTGGCCCATATCACTCTGACTGGTCAGTGGTCACTATACCCTGCATAAACCCTATATGTTATTAGACCTTGAATAATGCCAAAGTAGCAAAATACTGTGTATATTTTTTATAACTTACTGTTTGAATGCAGGAAGGTAAGTGTAGATGGCTACACTGCTGAGGTTATAGATGAAGGGAAGGTGCTTAGAGATGTCAGCTGTGGACCAGTCACTGAAGAACCCATTTAGGACTCCTTGGTCCCCCCCTGAAAAACAGAAAAACATGACGCATGAAGTGGAAATTATTTTACGTCATTGCTTCTCTGTGAGTTAGTCCTAAGTTCTATTTTTGTGACAAACACGACAGTCAGGACAGGAGACCACTGTCAGTAAAGTTTTTCAAAATAAAGCTCATAATTCACACTGCCACTTTTCATCTACCTGCTAGATTAGAACTGTATATAAAATTATCAAATGGTGTGGACACCAGCACTAGCCATATTAGTTAATGTTTCCATTCATAGCACATATGAAGATTGTGTGAGTTATACAGAAGAGACACAATGTTCTCGTCTGTCAGATGTACATTACTGTTGACACTCAGTTCACTAGAGGCATCAATAGATCAGCATGTAGCAAGTACCAGTGATATTTAAAGTAGGGCTTTTATCAAATCCCAACACAGTGGTGGCGAATGATTCACCTGAAATTTGACCAAGATTGACAGACTGACTAGAGTTTAACTCATCAACCACCGCAAAATTAAAATGCTATTTCAGTTATAATTTGTTAATATTTAAGTTCCTAACTCTTGTGACTGACCAAAAGGGATGTGAACTGTGATAAAAATAGATGTAATGAAAGCAGGTCTAGCTCTGGTGCTTGCTCTGAATGTATTCCAAAGTTTGGTGTTGACTGTCTGTAGTTGGGTACTTACTGAGATAAGCGGCTGTTCGTCTGCCAATTCAACTAGCAATACAATCCTGCCTTTCATAAAGCTATTAAAAACAGACTAATTAACAATTTATAGTCAAAACAGGAACTAAATTCAAGAGATACCGCCCCTATTCATAATTACTCAGCTTCAAATAATTTGACAGGACATGAGTATTTCAAGTGCTGAGGGCCCAAACTAACCCAAGTGAAGCCCCTTTTAAGATTGTTCCAGACATGTTTAGTTTTGGCATCACATTACCAATTATATGTAAACTATATCTACTGTACTTTGCTTCGTTTAAAGTTTTAAGTTACGCCGTAGATCCAGGCTACAACTATCCTTAAAGCATTGCACTTCAAACACAGTGGAGGTTCATTGACTATTCATGCTGATTTTTACTCTACCTTTTACCAACCTTCATTGTGGGATGTGGCTGCTGAGCTCATAGACAGCAGCCTTCATAAACAGGTCTTTACATGTTTACATTTCACTTTACCTAAAATAACATACAGTGGCTGCCGTTCAAAGCCACAGCCTTCTCAAACTTTAATACAAACCCTGTGTCTTCATTTTGAGGGGATGAGCAGCAAGAATGTCCGCGATACTGTGCCAGTTTGGTTTGGCACTAGACCATTTAGGTAGGGCTTCTGAATTTACAAGCATACTCTTTGGTAGCTGTTTCTCAATGTTTAATAGTGAATACTTTAGTATCATAAAGGCAGACCAGTGCATGTGCACGCTATGCATTCATCATAGCAAAGTGAATGAAATGCTAAAGGTCAAAGCAACTTTAACTTATGCTTCAGTGCACATGAAAAGATATGGCTATTATAAGTCTGCTTTACCCATTAGCATAGCACTGAACATGTAGATGGAGACTGCACCGATTAAATAATGTAGGGAAATGGTCAATTGTTTAAAATGTCTTTAGGTCAACGGTGGGAGATTAATCAGGCTCTGAACAAAATACATAGTACATATTTTTAGGGGGATGAGACTTGTTGCCAACAATTCCCAAACTAATTGTTTTTAGGAACCTCTTAATCAAAGAACTCCCTTCACAATAATAAAAGCTGCCACAACTTATCACTTAATTCAATTGTAGTAGGATTTACAGCTCTCAAAACATCCTGTACCATTCTTTAAAGTCACTGAACATCTTAGTAAGATTTTTGTAACTAAATGTTGCCAAAATGAAGTCAACATTTTACACCACAGGGTAAGTGGTTGAATGTCAACTAGTGCGCTGTACAGAACAGGACCTCTGAAATTTACCCTACCCCACCCGGTGAGCCCCAGAGAGTAACTCAGCAGCTAGGCCTGACAGAAGAGCCTTGTTTCTGGGCAACCCACTTAGTAAAGACTGCACTTACCGAAAACAGTAACAAGTAATTTTACAATATATTTCTCATTCCAACTATGTCAACAGAAATCATGCCTCCATAAGATCAGAAATGTTAACAGAATGTCTGCAATGCAAAGTAATTATGCAATTATGCAGTATAAAGTATACCATAAAATAACATGTTCATGTGCAGTCTGTGTTCATTCACATTTGTCAAATTAACAACGTTCACGGCTGATTGGAAAACCTTCTTTCAACTAGGGCCTTTAGGTGGGGCACACTCTGGACAATGGCCAATTAGTCATGGGCTGAAACACGTTCATTCTAATAAATAATCTGCCTTTATGCAGTTCTTCATTGAATCCGCTTAGTGGCCTACTTATAATCTACTGTATAAATAAAATTGAAGTGATATTACTAACAGATAATTTCCTGTTTAGCTTACCATCAAAGCTGCCATGTTCAATGCTGTGCTGGAGCAGCTTGCCATACGTCTCCATTGAAGGACAAAAGACAAACACTCCTGAGTTGAAGCAGTCAGGCCAGCCAGGGTCAGGGGCAGCAGACAGCTCTTTTCTGTCAAACAGCTCATCTATGTTTGAGAGCACCTACAATAAAAACAAATAACTAAACACAGTTGTACATAAGAAATAGATTTTTTTTCCCCCACTTGAGCCCTCACCAGTGTATCTGCGTCCATAAAGACACATTTTGAGTAGTGTGTCAAGGTCCAACAGTGGAGTTTGGTGAATGTCACACCCAGGTCAGGTCTCTTCATCATAGACAGATGTGCTGTGTCCCCACTGTCCATCACATCCACTACTCTCACCTCATCAAAGATCCTCCTCAGCACATCCCTAAACATTACAATATGTCATCATTTATATTTCACAGTTAACAGTATCTTATACAGGGTGCAGCACATGTTCAATTTGCTTACCTGCAGGGCTCTGATACCTGGGGACCAATAAGGGCCACCAGCTTCTTTGAAGTGTTATGATTTCGCAAGGACTTGCCCAAAACCATTGCTCCCCGGGCATAACTGTCATTGGTAGCCAATGTCACAAAAGCCTGATCTGAAAAAAAAAGAAAACAGGCACAATTTTGTTTATGAAGACTAGTGGTGTAACTAAAACATATAGGTACTAAAGTATAAGATATTAAAAAAAACATGTTATTATAACATACATGCATTTCTTCACATGTATATAATTGTATGTAGCAGTTTAATTGCAGACATTCACACATGACAAACAAGAGCTGCATCTGCACCATTAAATGAAGTATCACTTTATTGTAAGAATGATTTGATATGGCACTTCAGCTCTGCAGTGAAGAGGGAAAATCTGTCAGCTACCTGCCAAGTATGTTCATGAACAATGACTAGTCTGTGAGAGTGTATAAATGTAGATGACGACACTATCCTGGCACTGTGTGTCTGAAACAAGGGAGCCAACATGGATTCATAGGGCTGCAGTATTCTCCCCTTCTCTCTTAGTGTTCCATTGAAACAGCCAGGCAGAGCAGCCTCTCACATGCTCAGTAGTCTCTGTATAAACAGTGCCACGCCCCCTTTCTCTCACACCCACTTTTCTATTGGTAAAAGTTTTACTACTGCGTTACTGAACGTAGGATGTAAGAAAGATGTGACAAAACTTTCATTTTAACAATAGCCTTTTCATATGTCTGGGCCATATGTGCTAATTCATGACTTCACGAGTAAGAGTTATGTACGCAATATGAAGCTTCAAGATAGGACAGTGTGTCCAAAGTGTTACGTGACCTACAGACGCTCCCTATATAGCTATAGAAGTGATGTGCTGCATGTACGCGTACTTTTACCTATTTTTCATTAGTACAAAGTTTTTTTTTCTAAACAAATGTCTTTTTGTCATAATCGATAAAACAAATAAAGTAGCCCCGCTGTTAAAGAACTAAACTGTAACACTGAAACAACACTAAACATGTATTTTTACACATTCATTCAACTTTTTGAATTTTTCGGCGACAATTTTGTTACTGGGTCTTAAACATCCATGGGCTTTACGCTTGGGGACTACTGTTGAAGTTTTGCAAAACACACAAATTGCAGACGAATAAACAGTAGGCTACCGCTGCAAAGTCACTTTGACACAAAGTTAGGATGTTAACACAAGCCGCTCAAAGTTTTGTAGTGCGCTCCAAACTAATGAAAAGCCTTATCAGGCAAATAAGCGAGTACATTTGGGAACACTGTGCATTCAGCGAGGCAGTTTAAAAAGTTTAAAATCACATACCAGCCATGACTGAAGAAGTACAAAGCTACTAGTCCGTAGCTACAGGCTTGAGGACACGACTGGGAGAAAAGGACGGTCTAAATATACAGAGGTGGATTTATAGCAGTAGGACAGTAGCCAGGCGCTGCGTCACGTGACTCTGCCCTAACTATGAGCCTCCACTGCGCAAGTTCAGGGAGTTTAACTATTCAAACTTTTGAAGTACCCTGGTCGTATAAAGTTTTTTCATATTCTTAACAAACAAAAATATAGACTACTAGATTTAATAAGATTCCTTAGGGACAAAAATGCCCACAGTCTGTGCATTTTGCCACTTTTGCAGTCTTGACCTTTGGATCAACTGGTGCGCATTTCCTCTGGTTGGTGTCATTTCCACTGATGACAATATGAAGATGTAGGTGATGATGTTGTGGGATTAGGAACGATATGTTCTATTAAAGACCGCTGATGATTGGCACCATCTGCTGGCCACAAACCATACAGCAAATGACAAAGAGAAAAAAGAAATGCTGTGTTCCCTTGTGTAGGCTACTTACACTGTATTACTCAACAGTAAGTTATTTTAGTGGCCCCAGTGGTGCGCTAGACTTAATTCTCAGATCAGGTTCAGTTGTGGGACTCTTGAGACTGCTGTTGAGTGAAGAGGAATTAACTGTACTTGTATTTGTTCCAACTGAAAAACTGGTACAAATGAGTCATTAAAATACACAACTACAAAATAATCAGTCAAACTATTTAGCATCCTCAAGTGTAATCTTAGAAAACACAAATAGCAAAACCAAAATCCAAAGATTGTATGGGAACAGCAACTCTTAGGCCTCTTTATTTTCTAACCCAGATGCTTGGCAGAGTATACTCACTGCCAAGGACTACACTGAGGCCCTTGCACTGAGCTACTGCACTAAAATCCTAAAGAGCTGTACCCCCATACACACAGCCCCCAATTCTGGACTAGTGCCAACTCAACAACAGGGCTCAAGCAGGCTGATGCTGTAGTTTGAGCATCCACTATTCAATAGCTATTGGCTGTAGTAAGTTGGATAAAGATGGCCTTAAAGAGACATAAAAAAGAGAGCAACAGCTCCCTAAAAGCATTAGACATTTTATTTAAATTGTGAAAATCTAGCAGTATTTCTATTTGCTAAAAGAAAGGCAGAATATCACCCCCTTTAAATAGAGCAATTACAGTAAGCTGTGAACTTAAATTTTTGGTGGTGCCTTTTGAGGGACCATCCTACTTTGTATTATTCATACCTAACATCAAAAGTATAGTCCATTAAAAACAATACATTATCATACACACATAAACACTTGATTCAGCATGTGGGGATGGATCATTGATTTTATTGTTTGCTCTCGTCTCGACATTCTGTCAAGCACAGCGCGGCAACATGGCGGGTGGTGGCCGTCTCCATGGAAACAGGCTAGAGTTTGCGGGGCTGGGGGCTGGTACAGAGGAGGGTAGTTGGCAGGGGTCCTGGCAGCTTCTCTCTCTTTCTGTTTAGTAGAGGTTCTTCTGCACGTAGGCGGCGATGTACTTGACGGCCAGCATGGTCTCCTCACATGTGGGTTTGATCTGAGACTCGGGCAGCAGGAAGCCATAGCGGCCAGTGTCACGCAGCTCGAAAGTGTAGGAATATTTCACCCCCAGGTCATAGGCCCAGTCGTCAGAGCCACCAGCGGCAGGGTCTGGGGCAGATACAGAGAAGAGAGGATGACAAGAGATAGCTTGATTTAGGGTTGAGTAATATTATGACAATTTAAATGGATTTTTCCCATTTCAAAATGTTTTAGGGCTGGGTACCGAATAACAATATCTTAGGGACTGAAAGAAGTCACAATAATACCGGTTTGGGGGGAAAAAAGTGTTTTTCAATACTATGTTTCAATATCTGGCAGATCCCCAATAATGAAGTACAGACGTCAATAATATTTAATGTCCATTTGTATATATGAGTCTAATAAATAACACAAATAAATTGATGAAAAATCCATAATTGAAAAAAAAAACAGGTTGTTGAAATACTTGTATTGGAAAAAAATTGGAAAGGAACCCAGCCCTAGTTACAACAGGTTAACATTAGAAACTTTATTTGCATGTATGTATGTATTATTACAGTTAAGTTAAATATACTATTCAATTTATACTAGTAAAAAAAAAAATACAGGTCCTAAAATTAACTATAACCTATAAATTACAAAAAAAAATGTAATCGGACTGTGGTGTAAACATTTGACCCAATTTTACTCAAAGGTGAAATATTTTGTGGCTAGTATATAATTTGGATAGTCTGGAATGAATTAAGAGCGAAAATCTAGTTTGCAATGATAGCCCTTTGTTTAGAAAAAGGTGTGGCTCTTCACTGTATATTTAATTGCCTTGCCTTTTACTGTAGAAGCCACATTTGATTGTATATACATTTCTTGATGCATCGTGAGCACATCATGATGCATAATATTAGACAGAAAATAGGCTATCAGGTCTGCTCTATAAACGTGACCCCCCATGGAGAGAAGAATACAGCAGTAATGTAATGTACTCACAGATGGTGGCTGCGCCGGGTCCACTGGTGTAGCGGGTCCCGTACAGGCTACGCAGAGCCTCAGAGGCACCCTCAGCTACCTTCAGCTACACAGCACACAGAAACAACATGTTAACACAATAGTTTATTTAGTCATTTTGGCCTTTCCTTTCTGGAGTTACCACATCAAATTACTTGCGTTCTTGTCTGTAGTTCTTTGCATAATAGTTTGGAAGATTTTTATGCTGGACCCTGATATAATCTTTTCCCTTTATCTAAATTTGGGACTGACACAAACATAGACTTCCTGGGCTTTGCAAGCTTTTGCATGTTCTTCTTGTGCCTGAATAGGTTTCCCTTGTGGGTGTAAATTCCATATAGTTTATTCAAGTAAAAATAATAATCAAATTTCTTTCAGAGGGTTTGGTGTAACATAATATGAGTGTTATAAAACTGTTATTAAAATTCATCTGGCTACAAGATGTTTCTAAGCCCCACAGCATCTTTGCACATACAGTATAACACAAAACATTTCTTTGACGTTGAAGCGAATAGCAAAATATTTCAGTTCTCTCACACAGGAAATTACAACCTCGAGAGAAATGCTCAGGCAGGAAATTATGATTTTGTATTGGCACATGAAGATCCGTATAGACTTCCTTTGTTCTGTAACGTGTCAGAAGCAGCTTAATCTAGCAGCAGTATGAAGGCTGAGGATGTGCGATGTGTCTCCGTTAGTGAGAGAGCTGGTGAAAGGCTGTGAGTGTTAACTGCACAGCTCTCGGACACCCTAGTGAGAGCTAAAAGACCCATGAGAACGAGAAGGCACACAAGCGGGGAGTAAATGATTTGCGGCTGCGGCTAAGTGTGGCTTTTAGATAACAGAAGTAATGGGACTAGGCTGAGTTCATGCCTAAGCTTTCGGAAACAACTTCATAATCGGTTTTATATGAGTACCTTATCATGAAAAATACATTTGAGGGGAAGAAGATGACTAGAAACGGGTCTTGCACTATCAAGTTGGGAATAGCTGCAAGCATTCTGAATATAGAATTGGGCAAATAATGATCTTTAGAACTGGCTATATTTATTGTTGAAATTCATTTATAGTCTCTCCTTTATTACTATTAGGGGTTGTGGGTGAGCCTATCCCAGCCACTATGGGCGTTAGTCGGGATACACCCTGAACTTAGGCCAGTTGTGTTGACACAGAGGCACGCTGACAGGCCAATTATACTTGCATTAGGGGCAATTTTAGAGTAACCAATTGTCCTTACGCAACTTTAGAGTCATTAATTGGCCCTAATACATGCATATCTTTGGATGTGAGGAAGTTTTGAGGAGAACCCTCTGTTGTTTGTACACTGGTCAGATGGCATTTTTCATGTGTATAAAGTGATTTATTGTGAACTACTACTGACCAGTTCACTGTGGTCCTTTGCCAGCTCATAGGTGTAGGAGTAGGGGAAGAGCAGCAGCTGGGAGTAGGAGTGGACCGTGAGGTAGGCCTTAATAATGTCCTTGTTTCTGCGGATGAAGTCAGCCACATTCTTCACCTCAATCTCAGACTCAGGAGTGTACCCACAGAAAGTGTCACTGCAGGGGTTGCTAGAGGCTCCAATGGCTGCAATACAAAAATACATGCATTAGAGATACTTTTTAAGTTTTTGTTAATGGCTATACCCATACTAAGAACTACTGTATCAAAACCTTTTAAAATTCCATCAGAAATTCAATTACCATCCATAGTGGCTAAAGAGAATAGAATTTGTGTTAGTGGCTTGAATTAGCATGAACATTTGATTCAGCCGATGGGGATGGTGCATTGATTTTTAAGGTAAAAAGAATAGAATATAGTTTGAAATATCAGCCATACTGTTATTAAAGGGTGTATATAATAATTATTTGATTGATTAAAACAGTCAGACTTACTGCACCAGCCAGCATTCCAGTTTCTGTTGGGATCAGCTCCGATGCAGCTAGATCCAGATTTCCTGGAGCGGGTCTTCCTCCACATCCTGTTCTAAAGATCCAAAACAGATGACAGAATTCCAGTCAATGCAAGATAAACAAAACAAGCAAAATAAGTTTAATTATAGACTTGAAACATACGCTCTTGTGGGTAAAGTCATAGCCATCAATGTTGAACACAGGCAGCACATAGACGTCCATCTCGTTGAGCAGGCTGGTCATCTGAGCATCACTGCCATAAGTGGACAGGGCCTAAAAGTTATAGGAAAGGTTTATTGTAATGACTTTGTAAAGTTTTAACAATACATTTTCTATATCCATTTTGGTCCTTTACCTCCTTAACAAACCACTGGCAGAAAGCAGGAGAAATCCACTCTCTGGCATGAATACCACAGTCCAAAAAGATGGCAGGCTTGGCAGAGCTGGATTTCCTACCAACCTGAGGTGGTCAGAAATATAACTATTTGAAACAAACAAAAGTAATGTAGGTAATCACGAGTAGTTAGTGTTGACATACCTTGAGGAGGGTCATGGGGTGGCCCTCGTATGTGTTTCCAATGACCTGCTTGCTGATAAGATTGTCGTTAGAGGAGGCAATGGTAGAAATCCAGGACTGGACCTAAAATAAAAAGTGCTAAGTTTAAAGTCAAAAGACTGTAAAAGACAAATTAAATGAAAAATTAAAATTTCCTTGCAGTTTTCTTACAGTGTCCCAGTTGTTGTATTTGGTGTAGCTGTGGGCTCTGGGAGTAGGTCCACCATCGGCCTCACGATCAACAGCTTCCTGCATATTGTCAATGAGCACTCTGAAGAATATTGGTGTAAATTGTAATCAACAACTACCTGCATTAGATGAATTATTGCTTGTATATTTTGTATATTGTTGTGACCTACTCGCTCTCCATGTCGCTCTGATGCAGTTTGGTTTGGATCAGGTCCAGGTACAGAGCAGGCACACGGATGTCCACATCAATGTCAATAGTGACCAGCTCGGGACTCTCGGGCCTCCAGAAGTCCACCTGCAGGTGGCGCCAAACACAAAGAAATGTGCTTTACAAAAGACAGACCAGCCTGTTCCTATAAACTCAAATGCAGTGTTACTGCATTGTCACTGCATTTGAGAGCTGAGAATCCAAAGGGCGTATATGACATTTTAGGTGAGATGCATATAAATGAAATATTTTTTAGCTTCCAAAATATTATGGTTTTATTCCTTTATATAATAATGTATTAGTTATTGACCAAAGCACAACAATAACAAAAAAAACAAACTCCTCAAAATAATAAGTA
>JAVQKG010186896.1:0-14436 GCA_036025885.1 Hypseleotris bucephala
TCCACCACCTCCTCCGCCATAAGGCAGTCGGTGTTATAGCAGTTGACGCAGACGCATGGGGCGTTCCGCCGATATACATTTGCTGTCGTTTACGACAGCCTGCGTCTAGTTTAAAAATGAACTACAAAAAATAAAAAAACATTAAACCAGCATTTAGAATACAGTATATGTACACTAGGCCTATTTTTGACATGTGCACATTTGTATTTTTTCCACTTTTTGACATGGTGGTCTCTAGTCTATCTTGTCATTATTTAGGGGGTCCCAGTTGGTAAGCACTGGTTACTGGGGTGGCAGTGGTGCAGTAGTAGTAGTTCAAATCTGAATTTGTGTCCTTGTGCAAGACACTTTACCTACTTTGCCCATGTATAAATGTGTGACTGTGTGGTTTTTGGGGTGGTCAGGAGGGGTTGCCATTTTTTGTTTAATCCTGGTTTTAGCTAGCCAGGAATTTGAAAAGCAATCAGGCAAGGCGAATAACACATTATCTCTTCATAATGGCACTTTTTAGGGGTGGGGTATATTTTTTCCTCAAAAGATTATGTTAGAAAAAGGGAAAATTAGTAAGGATTTGAGCAAGTTTGACCAATTCTGATGATTGAGATAGATTTAGAACAATAAATGTTGATGATTTTTTTTTATTATTTTTTGTTTTTTAGGTGGAGTTGCGTAAGGAGTTTCAGGCTCAGGAGGCAGCTCTGCAGAGATCTCTGTCCAAACTGAGAAGTGAACTTCAGAAAGCACAAGAAGAGGCTCGAGAAAACAGAGACAAGACCAACAGATTACAGACCTCACTGGCCAACGCTGAGGGGACCATCAAGGTGAGGGTTAGACCTGGTTTAGACCTGGTTTAGTCCTGGTTTAGACCTGGTTTAGACCAACAGACTACAGACCTCACTGGCCAACGCTGAGGGGACCATCAAGGTGAGGGTTAGACCTGGTTTAGACCTAGTTTAGACCTGGTTTAGACCTAGTTTAGACCAACAGACTACAGACCTCACTGGCCAATGCTGAGGGGACCATCAAGGTGAGGGTTAGACCTGGTTTAGACCTGGTGTAGACCTGGTGTAGACCTGGTTTAGTCCTGGTTTAGACCTGGTTTAGACCAAACCCATAGTTGCTAGGATTTGACTCAGTTAGAAGAATAAGAAAAGTGGTCCAAAAATGACTTAGTTGATTGATTTAAAACTGAAATTGTTGACGATTAGTGTTTAAAATAATACTGACACAATTGCATTAAAAAGGAGATAAACTTAAAAGGCAAACAAGGAAAAAGGAAAATAATGTTTTAGTTAGTTGTATTTTTGTTATTTGTTGTGTAGAACCTCCATAAGCAGTTGGAGGAGGCGATCCAGGACGGGGAGATCTGGGTGATGCAGCTCAAAGACACAGAGTATGAGCTGGAGGCCAGTCGAGAGAGAGTCCAACAACAGGCCACAGAGATACTACACAAAGCAGGTACAATCATATACTGAATATTTACTAAAACTAACATTGACAACACCGTGTTACTACTACAGATATTCTGCCCTTTTCAATCTATGTTTAACACTTGAGATTTGTTTTTTTAAATGTAAAGTATAAATTGGTGTGGTTCCAACTGGTGATACTAAGTTCAAGTCTCGATTTAGTGCAAGCTATAGTCAGTTTTGATCCTGGTTTTAGTTTTTAGTATTGTCTTTTGTCTAGTAATGTATGGACAACAGTTTAGTCCTGGGGTCAGCTTAATTTTGACCTTGTTTAGTTCTTGTTTAGATCTGGTTTAGACATTATTAAGAACCTGCTTTAGAACCTTAGTCTGGGTATAGACTCCAATAAAATGTTACTGTCAAGTTGTAAAGACACTGTATAGCGTTTTAGGTACGTTTTAGCACCACTGGCTTAGATTTCTTGCCAATATTTTTCACAAATTTTACCGTCTCATTTTTACTACTTCCAGCACCAATCACATTTTCCTCTTCTATTCTCAGGTCAGATTGGCTCACTGCAGGCCACACAGATGTCCCATGAAGCCACCATCCGAAATCTAGACCAGGAGCAGAACCGCCTGAAGGACAAGATCAGTCGCCTGGAGGAGGAGAGAGAGGCCCTCCTCAACCAGAGTCAAGCATCCAGTGAGCAGCACAAACAACAGGTCCACAAACTCGAACAGGTCAGTATCACAGCCGGGAGGTTGTGGGTTCAATTCTCAATCTGGCTGGCTACTATGGAGTCTGTATGTCCTCCCTGTGTTATCGCTGATATGTCCCATCATCAAAATATGCATGGGTTTGGAGAGTAATGGTTAGTTTGGTTTAGACCTGATATAGACTTGGTTTAGATTTGTATAGGTTGGATTTAGGCTAATTTTAGTTTAATAATGTGGTTCAGTGTGTTAGGGGCATTTCAGTACTGATTTTTGGAATCATTAACACTTGAAAAAAGACAAAAATATTAACTGATAAACTTCCATAAGAATCACATTTGTAGAAGTTAAACCTACAAGGGAAGCAGAGTTTTTACATATATTTAGTTTTGTGCAGAGGATATTTTATTGCCTAAAAATTTTACCCTTTGCTATTAGTGAATTAGCGAAAACTGACTATGGTCCAGGGTCCACCTAAGGCCCATAGTTGCACCCACGACTTCTAAAGTGAATAAGTGAAAGCTGAATCAAGTAACCACAATTATGTTTCCTCAGTCTCTTCGTGAGGAGCACCAGGGACATGAGAAGGAGCTGTCCCGTCTCAGAGCTCACTTTGAGGACGAGACCCGGAGATTTAAGGAATCTCAGGTCAGAGCTCTGGAAGATCTAGAGGAGAAACATCACCGCCTGAGAGAGGAGGGGCAGAGGGAGAAGGAGGAGGAGAAACAACTCATGATTAAAGTAAGAACAATCATATCTACTGGACAACTTTATAATTATATGTATGTACAAAACAATATTACAACTATCAGACTGAGGGAGGAGGCACAGAGGGAGAAGGAGGAGGAGAAACAACTCATGATTAAGGTTAGAATATACACAATAATTTACTTGCTTTACAATTTAGGTCAGACTAAAACACTAATTATACATCTACACTTCGAGTCCTGGTTTGAAGCAACACACGCAATTACCTCTGCACTTGTGATCCATTCAGACTATCTCCAAGAACCAGGAGAGAAAACATTTATTAGGTCAGCGCTTAGACATCTTTGTATAGAGCTTTTCCCACTACATTCATTTATATAACACTGCAGTGCATCCCATATGTTTCCATTTAAGAGTCAATGTACTGTTTAGAGTTGTTACTAGATTTGATTAGGCGGATAATGCTGCTAAATTCATTAATATTTTAGTTTTTGCTCTCGTTACCAGCAAGGAGATTGTGGGTTCGATTCTTGAGCCAATCTATCTGGGTGGAGTCTACATGTCCTCCCCGTGTTACTGTGGGTTCTCTCCAATCGCCCAAAGACATGCATTTGCTCACACTAAATTGTCCCTAGTGAATGAATGTCAGAGTGAATGGTTGTGTATGTATCAGTGTCAACCCTGCGACTAACTGGCCAATCATGTCCAGAAAGGCATGTGATTCTTATGGAAATTTAACAGTTAATATTTTCTTTCAAGTGTTAATTCTTCCAGACCGCTTTAAAATGAACTAAATCTTGGTTTACAAACAATATCGCAATTGTATTATCTATCATAAAATTTTTCCAAATCACACAGCCCTATTTGCAACTATCAAATTTATACATGGCTTGACTTCAGTGTAGGACTATAAATCGATATAATGGATTAAGATTGCCTTTCTTCTGCCAATCATTGATATCCCCTGGCTTCAAAGTGGCCAATGGAGCAGAATACTAAACAGTTTGGCAAACACACCACACAAGATCACATCGCCCTTGTTCAGTTAATTAGCCTTGATTCTTTTAGCGTCGTCGAAACATTAGTGACAACAAATGGTGATGTCCCTGTCACCTCCTCCTCAACAACAGTCCTACTTTGCAAAACAGAAACAAAATGGCTGCCTGTGTGATTGTTTTTTTATAAGGTTGGAGGAATGACACAAGGAAGAAGATTAGATTTTGATCACTGTCTGGATTAGGGATGGGACAATATACAATAATATCGCAATAAAAACACTGACAATTAATTGATCGTGGCTATTTTTTAACATCGTGATAATTGTTCAATGCAATAATTTGATTTACTAGATTTTGAATAAATTCAGATTACATTAGTTTACAATAAAATGTACTGTTGAGATTCTTAACTAGCATTTTAAGGACTTTTTTTAGGAGGAAGATGGAGAGAACCCATGGTAACATGGGGAGGACATGCAGACTCCACCCAGATAATACAAATAAAAGAAAAGCTTATAAAAGGGAATAATACGGGCATTTTAATGTAGAAAAATACAGACAAAATACACAACGCAAATTGCATTCCATCTCAAATTGACCATTTAGACGCCATTGTGCAAATGGATGTAGCATGATTCATTGCTGTGGTGTAGTCAAGCCTAGAAATGTATAAGCAATAATGACTTTCTGCTCATAATAAAGTGAAAAAAGCATTTGTTTTCATCAAATGGAGGTGGTTTGCTTCGAGGCAGAAAATGTGACGTGGGAAATCTTTTCTCAACTGGAAAATATACAAGGCACTGATTCTAATCTATGTCTATTATGAGCAGCTGCTGTTCAAAGGCCTACATTCAAGACTGTCAATGAAATGTGATTTAGGGGCTGGGTTATTGAAAGGAAAGTCAACTGGTTTAGACCGTGTTTAGACCGTGTTTAGACCGTGTTTAGACCGTGTTTAGACCTGGTTTAGTTCTGGTTTTGGTCTAGTTAGGTCCTATTTTAATTACCTGGTTTAATTCTTGTTCAGACCTGGTTTCGACTTGATTTAGACCTGGTTTATACTTGATGTGGACCTGATTCAGACCTGGTTTAGTTCTTGTTTTGGCCTACTTCAGTCCTATATTTCAACTTGATAAAGAAAAGCAAAATATTGAAAGCATTGCAATTTCACCACATTTCCTTGGCTCAATCATTCTCCCAGTCCTGTAGACTTCAGTTTATGCAGTTCTAAGCCAAGAATAATAAGTATTTTAATAAATCTTGTAGCTTCACACGTGTAAACATCAAAAAGAGAAATTATCTGGTCCGCTCCGAGCTTTAGAGAAACTGCTTTTTTTAAGTCCAAATGAAGTCTCACGTGTCCCTCCTTCACGCTCCACAATGACTCACACAAACAGGATTTACAAATGCAACTTAAGCCTTTCTACTGCAATATATTCTACTGATGTTTCTAATGCAAGAGGCAGGCAAGTTATATAGGGAAGAAATGTGTGTTTTACTTGAATTCGGTTCAATTTTGGTCAAATCCTGGTTTAGTTTTAATAATATTAGTCTTATATAGCGCTTTAGCTCAGTTTTAGTTTTGGCCTAGTTACGTCCTGGTTGAAATTTTGTTGAGACTTAAGACCTGGTTTAGTTTAAGTTTTTCTGCAATAATTTTTAAATTTTAAACAAGGACTAAACCACCTTAAGCCTTTCTCCTGCAATATTTTGATGTTTTTAATGCAAGAGACATGCAAGTTATATGGGGAAGAAATGTATGTTTTACTTGAATTTGATCAAATTTGGTCAAATCCTGGTTTAGTTTAATAATAATAATGCATTAGTCTTATATAGCTCTTTAGCTCAGTTTTAGTTTTGACCTAGTTATGTCCTGGTTGAAATCTTGTTGAGACATAAGGCCTGGTTTAATTTAAGTTTTCTGCAATAATTTTTTATTATTTTTTTAGTTTTAGTTAGTTAGTTTAACAGGACTAAACCAAGACTAAACAAGGACTAAACCAGGACTAAACCAGCTTAAGCCTTTCTCCTGCAATATTTTCAAATGTAATCAACTGCCTTTTCTAATGCAAGGGGCAGGGAAATTATGCAGTGAAGAAATGCATGTGTTAATGGGGTCACAAGTATTCTGTAGTAATACCTGGACTAAACCATTTTTAAGCCTGGACTAAACCAAGACTAAACCAGTTTTAAACCTTGTGAATATATGTGTCTTTTTTGTGTTTTTGCAGAAGTTGAGTCAGGAGTTTGAGATTAAGAGGCTGTCGTTGGAGGAACAGAGAGACAGACTTCAACAACAACTGGACAACCTCAAAGAAGAGCTGTCGGCCAAACTCAACATGGCCAACCAGGAGGTAAGTACTGTATATGGGATATTTTACTAGATTACTTGCTGAGAGTTGAATATCTTGCCCAATGACACAATGGTAGTATGCACTTTGTTGGAGCTGGATTCGAACCTAAGCTGCGCCACTGACTTAAACTTTTGGCTACTGCAATGTCCAATAATAGATAATTGCAAAACACAATGTTAAGACAAAGAATGAATCATTTAACTTTTACTTTCTGGACATGGCTTTTTACAATGTAGCCTTAAAACGTGTAGTATGTAAAAAGAACAACTTACAGACTGTACCTTTAACCATGATGTTGTGTCCCTGTAGGTGTCCCATCTGCAGGAGCTGGTGAGGGAGGGGGAGCAGAACCTAAAGTCAGCCCAAACTCAGATCTCATGTTTAAAAGAGACTCAAGATAAACTCCGGATCGAGTTAGATGCAACCAGAGCCAGAGTTAGAGAGACCAGCAACCTGCTCACAGATCTACAGGTGAGGAGAGCTGAATATATACACTATTTATACAGGTGAGGGCTGTACATTGGAGTATACATATATTGTACACAGAGGTAGGGCTGAACGATTTTGAAAATATATCTAATTGTGACAGATATTACGTTTAGATTTGCAATTTGTTTTGAAAGCCAAGAATCAGTTCACAGAGCACATTTGAAACATGTCTGGAAGCATTAACACAAGAATCACATGCCTTTCAGAACATGTTTGTAGAGGTTAGACCTAAGGGAAGCATCTTTTTGACCATATATTCTGTTTTGTGCAGAAATATTGTATTGCCTAAAAATTTATGTCTTTACGATTTGCTAATTGTGACCATCAACGGGATTTTCATTCTATTTGGATTACACTTTCAGTCCTAGCATAAAATGAGCTTAAGTTGATGGCAAAAATTATGGCATAACACTCATAAGTCCAAATGTCATGAAGTCATGGTAGAGTTGTTGTGTGAAAAGGAGTGGTGTTGCTGCTGAGCCCAGTAGTATTACACTCTTATAATTCACATCTAATCTTCTTCTACACAGGGAGCCCTTCTCTATAACATCCCAGATACTAGGACCATATCCGCTTGCAATTTTTCATTATTTTCTCTTCCTCACCTTTTAGTAATCCACAAGAGGTGCATGTGGCAGCACTGAGACACCTATCAAACAATTTCCCACTTCACATGCTTTCCCCACATCATTATGTCTCACAATGTTGTTTTTTCCTTTAATTCATTCTCTATGCTTTCTCCTTTTTTTTGTTTCTACTTCATTCTTCATTTGTCTATGTTTTTAATCTTTCTCGGATGCCCTCTCTATTCTTGCCCGAAGCGCCCCACAATGCAAACACAACACACATGTTTCCGAGGCTAGGTGAATTATTGAAGGTGCCGCCTCCATTGCCTCAGTGCATGAGTGGACCGCAGAGCCAGGAATTGAGGAGAGGATGGGGGACCGGATGAAAGAAGAAGAAGTAATAGATTCTGAAAGACAGTGGCTAGAGGGACATATCAGGGAAAATAAACACATTTTGATTATGCCATGTCTATGTGGAAGACATTTACAGTAGGGAAAACTTGCTCATCAAAACTGTTTTTTAGGTTTTTGTTGTGTCTTTTAGGAAGTTGTTAAAGTTTTCATTTTTCAGACTTACTTTTGATGCAATGGTAAAGCTGTAGTACTTCATATTTTTTACTTCATATTTGAGCATAGTACAGCATACCAGAAGAAGGGAAAAAAAAAGACTTTGAGACCATTTGTGGGCCGTAACAGATGGGTTTTTGTTTTAGAGCGCAGGGACACTTATTTTCAACCAATCACATGCTTCCACAGTACAGGAGCTCTCTCTTTGGTTGAACTAGAATCTATCAGGAATAATGTGAGGGAACTGATGTTTTATTTTAAAATGCACAGCTAATTCACAGCTAATTTGGATTTTTAGTTCAAAGAAATATCTGATTGTTCCCAGTTTGTGTGAGACAGTGACAGAGGGTCGAGAAGAAGAGGAAGTGGAAAGGGAAGCTCAAACATCAAACATTTATTTTCTTTAGTTTTTAGTTTTTGTCCTCTCAGCACTGTAAATTTACTCCAAATGATTACTAAAAGCTTAAATTGGACCTACTTAGGTGAAATGCACCTTCTTTCCATCTACTCTTGATAAGGTGTGTCCTGCAAGCTGAATTTTATTGTAATGTAAGACACAGTCAGTTGTTTGTGGGATATTCTTGAGGTGCTTGCTTCACTTTACGTTTTTAAGTGTCTTAATGCAATGCATTCATGCAACATTTCATTCTTTAGCAGTAGAGCACAGTTATAGGACTAACATACTGAACAAATGCACACTGTAGGCTTCTTTGTTCAATTCACTTTATCAGACAGTGTAGGGTTTGTCCATGATCTTTCATATCTGGGTTGTGAATCACATCCGGATTCTGATAATTATAGGCTACTTGTATGAATATTGTAAAAAGCTAAGCCATTGTAATAGCCAAACAAATATGGGTCCCCTGAAAAATGGTTTGAGAACCACTGCTCTAGACATCTGAAAGGAATTTATTGGACTCTGTAATGGTTCTGAGATGTGAAAGGATTCAATAATGATTTCAGTTTTCTGCAGTTAACCCATCTCTTGATTTTATTTTGTCAATATTCTCATCAAAAGATACTTAACCCACTTTAAACGCAGTGCTGTAATACTATGTAAAGGAATATTTGTGTATTTAAAATTTCTATCTCATGAGGCCCCCTTTCTAATTGCTACTTTTTTGTTTGGCAGTCGACTCTCTGAATCAGTGCCCAAGAAAATATGTTTTTACTGATGCCAAATTTAATTGATAAATTTTGATGCAATATAAATGTGCTTCAGCGTGATATCGGCTCCCTGCCAAACTGTTGATAAATGTGTTTTGGCTTAGCGTTGATGCTAGTCTTTGAGATAGGTTAACTTTAACTTTTAGTTCTTGTCCTTGACGATGACAAATATTTAACTAGAAAGCACTCAGAGAGTGCATACCGACAGCTAATTTCCCCTATGCAATTTTTTTTTTCACCAACCGCCATACTTTAATTAGTGATTGTGTGATTTCTAATGAGCAATTAAGAGGCCCCGCTCCGAAACCATGAGAAATATGGGAAGGATCTATTTGACGTGTTTGATTTGTCTGGATGTTTGTGATGGAAGTTTTGTAAATTTCCCTAAAACAGCATTTTGCATTCAATCCATAGGTGGCACCAGATCTATTGAATCACATATCATATGCCACGAGTGGCACTATTAAGGTAACTGGAATCATATTAGTCAGATGTGTTCAGTGGCGGGAGGTAATGCAGCGTTTGAGGTTTGAGTCAAATTGGGCAAAATATGTGCAAGTTAGAGGCTGTCAAATATACCTGACTTCCCAATTTCAATCCAATATTGCTGACTTCCTGTTTGTTGTAGGGTGGGGCCATAATAACATTTTATGTTGGGCACGGTGTGGAGAATCACTGTATCAAGTTTAATTGCTCTCTGACAAAGTAAGTGTGTTCAGAATCCCATAGGGGTAAAAAATATAGCTATTTTGTTTGTAGCAATATTTTCTGATTTGCATTTGTTGAAAATAAGTAATTGAAAAGATGCATGAACAAAACTGTGCCAAAGGTTGTCCTTTGTCTTTTGTTCATGAAAGAAAGTGACTTTGGGCTAAGTTTGAACAAAGTGGGCATTGTGTGTGGTCAATCTTTCACAGAGAGACTAAAGTAAATACTTGGCTTGTCATCTATAAAGATGTCCACAGTAGAACACTTTGTCTGCCTAAATGACAGAACCTGCCATGCAAGGTCAGCTCAAAGACTTTTTATCAGAACATGTATTTGTCATGTCGCTGACTGCCCCCACGGCCCATATCTGTCTAATCTGACTGTAATGTATCTAATATCCGATGTGTCGTCTCCACAGTTTCACTGTCACCTCGGGTACTGCTGCATGCTGGGAGCTTTGTGTGGTACTCGCACACAGCGATTAATGAAATAATATTGTGTGCATAATTAATATCAGTCACTGCTGTCAATGGGATAACAAATGCACTGTATAGTGGTTCATGTTAAACAAAAGACAGATCTCGTAAAGTATCTGGGGTCTGAACACAGCTGTATTATAATAACATAATTACATTCATGACATAGAGGATAGTAGATGCTTAAAAATATGTTATTGCCAGAAGGTGAAGTAAAACTGTGGACCACTCACTGCAGTAGAGCTCTGGTTGTCAGTCAGTGGGGTTTGAAGTTGGATTAGCGTTAGCTTGTCTTACTCTGCTCACGGGATCTAGAAGCAGTCTTTGGGGAGAGGCTCAGGATGTCTTCACTCAGGAGACTGATCACAGAAGAGCCATTAGCAGGAGCTTCACTAGGTCACATAGTCAGAGGATGCCTTACCGCCTTAGACACTGTTAGACACACTTCAAAAACAGTTTTACGGATTCATCCAGGATGTACTTTAAAGGCTTCCTCTAAAATCAGAAAGTGGTAAATCTCAGTCTTAATTGATATAATTGGTGTTCTGAATGCACTAAGTAAAAGAGGAAAAGGTTGACTGCAATGTCTTTTGGATGTATATACTTCAATTAATTACATATTTCTTATAGTTCAATGAATACTCAAATGAATATTTCCACGGTATTGACACATGCATAATCCCATATTATATTGAAAGATGGTCAGTGTAACTCTATCACCAATCTGTGTTCACCTTTTAATAATATGGCAGCCAACACAAACACCTGTAATTCTCCACGGGACACATTCCATAAACTGAATATTGAATTAGCTGCAATGCTCCAGAAAGCACAGGGGCAGGGTCCATCAGACATATTAACTGTAAGACTCGCACAATGATAACACACACCTGCTCAGTCAACGCACACAAGAACACACAAACCCACACACATTATTGAATGGGTACAGGTGGTGCTCTGTGGTCTGCTGTGGTAGTAATAGGCTCATTATTCATTGGGCTGCTGTGCTTATACACTCATCGACGCCAAATGGAGTAAAACCAGGGCCCCTCACTCACACACAAACAACACTACCCTCACACATACTCTGCTTTTCTCCAACGGATGACCTACATTCAATCTGCAAAGTTAACTTTAACATGCTTGCTGTTACCCTTGACCAAATCCGGTTAAGTAATCTTTACAGTGGTTGTTTGGGAAATCACTTAAGACTGTTCTTTGGAGAGAGGCCTTTGTGTACACAGGAGCATGGGAAATATTCTTAAATTTTTAGTGTAATAGTTTTGGCTTGTTATACTTAACTCATTGTCAGATTAGTAATCTCCTACTAAAGTCATATCAGCATCTCTGGGATTAGAGTAATGACAAAAGAAATGCCATTATTTTGATCTTGAGTTTAATGCTGTTCCATTGATCAAAGTCTGCCTTGACCAAATTGCGCCCAAGGCAAGGCTTTAGCAGTTGCCCATGCTTCACAAATGTGTTGACTGCTAATCACTATGTTCATTCACTCACATAATGTAGTAGTACTGTAAGTGTATGTGCTGTGTGCCTAAGGCAGGGTCATCTAATGTTGTGGCGGTGATGCTGGGTGGGCTATGCCTGTGGCTAACATGGCCTCTACTGTAGCTCAAACATTTATAGTCAAAATAATTTCAATCATAGGCCTTGTCTTTGTTACCATTGTGTGATAATGTTTTTATTTTAATCCAGAACTTTTCCTTTTTCCTTCTTATTCTGAAGTGTACTGGTCAACCACTAGGGATAAATTCAATCAGTTCTTTTTCAGGTCACCTCTTTCTTGTTGCTATTCAAGAGAAAGTCAAAAGAACTAAAGCTGAGATTGATGAGCTGCAGGAAAAGGAAGCTTGATTAGATTTATGAAATGCTTTTTGGAATAAACCTGAACTTTCACTGTTGTTCTGACCTTATTTACGGAAAAGCCAATGGATACAGAATAGCTCTTATTATTAAGGCCAAATGGGAGCTAATTAACAAGTGTAATATTAGCAGAGAAAATATCATCTAGGACCGTTGAGAGAGTCCCAAAATATTTGGTAGTACCATCACCATTGTCTGATAATAACACAATGCTTTTGGTCAATGACAAAGTAAAATAAAGTACTATACTATAATAACTATTTTCTGTGTAAGTGTGTCAAGGTGGACATCAAAACAAGGTAAAAAGTAATCTGGACTTGCTTTGTGGGTTGTATATATATTTATATAAATATATATATATAATTTCGTACTTCTACTGCAAATGGCTACTTTTACATCTGCTTGAGTATTTTCAAGTAACTTTTATAGGTACAGCAAATACTGTAGTCCTTCCACCACTGCCCCTGAGACTGGATCCAAAAGTTTTACTGTGATTATTTCTGGTAAGATTATATGATTTAGCTCACATGTCCACCTGCTGTGGGGCCAGTTGTGGAGGATTTACTGCCTGCTCCTCTTGTGTCAGGACTTGCATTGGGGTCACGTTGATTGGTAACTCTGTTGTCCGCTGGGAGACGCTCCAGTCCCCTGCGACTCCACAAAGGATAAGCATTATTAATAGATGTTACATGAAAACTGCACCACATGTTGTCTAGATGTGGTCACACCTGAGTTGATTGCATGTCTCTTCGCAATAATATATTTACCTCAATTTACGTATTGCTTGCTTGTTGAAAAGATATAAATGACTATTAACAAATTATCCTTACATCATTTGCCTGAGTGCAGCTAAATGCTGACAAATTGCTTTTGTAACCAGAAAGGCATTAAGAGTCATTACTTTGCATTTGAATTGCACTCGTCCAATTTATAAGGTCAGCAAAGACGGGCAACTTATGGACATGATTGTTATTGCTCAAGATGGTGCTCACAAATGGATTTTGTCCCCAAGTAATGACTGCAATGATGATGGCTCGGCTTTCCAGATGAGTTGGGAGAGAATTTGAGTTGGAGAATGATCTCATTATGAAAAAAAAAGAAAAGAAATGTGAGTAAAAAGCGGTGGGCAAATGTGGAGGTGTAATAAGTACATAGGCCTGGCTCAGTGCCTTCAAGGACTCTTGTCAGACTATGAAATGTATGCTTTAGTAAGTTGCCTGTGTGTCCATGCATGCCATTATCTTTTTTTACATAATATTTCATTGTTTTTGGGCTGGCTTTGTATTTAAGGGGCTCTGATCTGCTAACTCGACTTTTCTGAGCTTTCCATTGTGTTATCTCTCTATGTATTTTTCTTGTCAAAAACATGCCCGAATTTGTATTTTTTTCATGCATTTTTGGTTAATGCTTTTTGCTGAGGCACTGTTGGCTGTAGTAGCAAAGGAGGAAGAGGGGTCCTCAGAGAAAGAGAAAACAGCACTATGATTACATCCATCTATTCATTGCCTATTTTAAAACCGGTCACCTTTATAAAATAACTTATACTTACCATGGGATCGAACCTGAGCACACTCTCACTGCAAGCCACTCCAGATCTGTCATTCTTTCCTTTTCAACTACCTCAGGCTTGTCCTATGCCTCTGCAGCCACATAGTATCTCCCACTTTTACATGATGCCCTCACAGCTTTCTACCCCTCCTCTCTCTTCCCATCTTTCCCTCCACACAATTTTTCATCCTTAGCTTTTTGTACGTGTTTTTTCCTCTATCTATCCGTCTGTAATGCGTATTTATTGTCTTCGGTGGTAGTGTCCTCTCATTGTGCATGTGCGACGCATAAATCCTTTCCCAACCTCGGCTAACATCCAGCCTTGTTGACTGTCACCGGCAACACAAACAACTATTATTTACAGTGTGATTTATTTATGAATTAAGTCTTTTAACTTTTTGCTTACATCCATTTCCGCGGGTGTGGAGGATGGCAGTGTTGATTAATTAAAGAGGATTGCGGTGCTCGGTTGGCATGTATTGTACACACATGAGATATTTGCATCAACGCCTTCTTACACCTGCCTCTGAAAGGACAAGTACAGACACTGGATGAATACTAAATTCCTTTTACTAGAAGGACAATGTCATTTTTTTTGTAACTTTTTATTCTGAGACCAGCTCAAGTGAATATTAAATCTGGAATAGGAAATGTCTCATTGAGTCTAGCTAACACTGAATGAAAGAATACATATAGAACTACCATAGAATACCTTAGCTTAATCTTCTCAATTTTCCACGTGCAACATTTGATTTAGGTGTCAGACAACATGCAATATTGTTTATCACAATACAATTAATTGCGTCTATTTTTTATTATTGAGATAATTGTTCATTGCAATAGTCAGTC